>PVIR01040242.1:0-13452 GCA_004026965.1 Petromus typicus | reverse complement strand
GTATTTAGAATATTGTTTATACCTACTGGTAATTTCCCTAATAATTCAGTTGAATGAATTTTTGCAAATGTGTTACTTATGAAACCCATATGTAGATCAATATATAAAACTATTCAATCAACAAGAAAGGTTTCTCATGTACATTTCCAGTAATTCTTCCTGATCCACAAAGTGATAATCCCTTTGTAGAAAAAAAAAATACTTTACTGCTGTCACTAAAGGTTCATTTGACCTGTTATACAACCTCATGTAGTAGATCCTATTTGCATCAGCTTTGCTAATCCAATAAGGTGACTGCACAATTAATCTATGCCGTTTTCTTTTGTTGTTGTTGTTGCTGCTGAGTAATCCTTTAGTTTAAATGTATTTGAACTTTTATTTATTTTTCTTCACATTTTAGGAATACTTTAGATCACATTCCTCATTGAGAATTTATACTGGTACATGACATATCTTCATTCTTAGTTTTTCCCATCCTCCTGCCCTCTCTTCTACCTTCTGCTCCCCATATCCATAAACTTTGTTTCCTTTTTTTTTTATTTTTTACCATCAATTTTTTTCTTTCCCTTGTGCAGCCTCCCTAGTTCCCCTTCCCTTTCGAATATTCTCTTCCTATTTCACAGTACCTGTTAAAATTTTAAATTAATAAAATGTATAGGAAAATCTAAGTTTAAGACGTGGACCCTATCTATGTCAATTTGGGAGGTTTTTAAGTCCTCTTGTCTGTTTCTGTATCTAAATGAAAATGATCTCATCCTTCCTCCATGTTTATCCATTTGTACCAAGGATGAGACGTACTAAAGGTCTTTCTATTATTACTATTACCCAATTTGTGCACTTTTCCTGCATGGGCTACTGGTAAACTCCACATAAATCAATGTATATAAAACTATATGCCTATAATGTATAGAAATCAATGTATAGGATAGCATGTGCCTTTTGATTCTGGTATTTGCTCAGTATAATATCCATGAAACTGATCCACATTAGCCTTCCAGTTGATGTTCCAGCTTCCATAATTCCACAGTAGGGATCCAATGCATATCAGAACATGTCACTCCATTCCTTATAACTTTTCAAGGGCAGAAGAACATAGAAATGTTCACCAATGTCTATCAGTTCTAGCTCTGCTCTGTCCTTGTCTCTTGTCATTGTCCTCATTCTAGCTGTGTCTCTGTCATGCTGTGTGCTGTAATCCTTCCTATAATGGAGCCTGATTTCTGCCCCTTTATTGAATGTCTTCTTGTTTTTCCCATTTATGACTCAGCTAAATATCACCTACTCAGTGACCTTCTCTGGCCACTGTTATAAGGCAGAAAGGCATACTGGGCATGCAAAAAATCACTCAGTAATTATATGATGGACTTGTAATGAGGACCATGTGATAAGCATCAAATGCTCATGGACAGTTGATAGTGTTTTATAACAAAAATGCATAATCAAAGCTATGTATTTGATGTAATTATGAAAAAGTGAAACAGTTACCAGGAACCACTCACTAGACAGATACAGAACACTGGACCCATTCTCTTCTATCCTTACTGATATTCTACTCTGTGGGACAACTCGTTGCACTAATCTGTCTTGGTTTGTTAAGGCTTGCACTTTGCATTCCAGAAGCTCCTACTTAAAATACCAAACACTAGAGAGGAGATTGAAGAACTAACTAGTGATTAAAAAGTGAAAGTTGATGATAACCCTGGCAGCTGCACTGCAAGTGGATAACTGTTAAGAGGAAGGAAGGTTGTTTCCCACAGAATGCGAGTGATGGGAAGTCTGGGGACATAAGAAGACAGAATGTAGGTTTGGTGAGATAATAGGAGGGCAGTGACAGTAAAATTACTACGGCTGATATATTTTCATATCATATTTATAAACTGGAATTATATTGCACATAAGTAAATAAAAATTCAGTTGGACATCTCCTGCAGAACCACTATTTTATGTCTCTTGAAATTAATAATATTCTACTGTCTTGCTATTAGAAATACGGGCAGAGCTCCTTGGTGTACAGATTCCTCTAACTCAGCCAGTTGTCATTTCCCTTTGCCAGTTTTCATTTTCCCTCACCAACCCCAGCACAGTTTAACTGTGTAGCTTCTAGGCCTGGGTACTCATGCTGTACTTATTGCGTTGTAAATGTATTGATAAATATGCACAACAATGAGTTCTCTACAAACACTATGATAAATGCTTTAGAAAGTCTTCATAATGGTGCATTCTCCTTCTTTCTCTTGAAATAGGTGTGGGCAATGATGTTTTAAAAGATTTGAATAAGGCTGTAAAAATTTAGACATTCTCAACATAGATGGATTTAGGTGGGTATGTTCAACAATTTAAAGAAACTGAAACTCAAATATTTTCTTTTTGGCAAGTTATGCAAGGGATAAATCCTGGGCCTACATCAAAGATGAGCAAAGAAAACTCTTCTGATTAATGAGCTAACTAAAGTGCTGACCCTTGTGAGAAAATAAAACAACTTCCAAGGAGCTGAATGCAAGCCTTTCCTGCCACTTTGTCAATGTAATCAATCATCAGAATGCAGATGCTGAAGCTAATTTTGTCCATGAGTTAGGCACATGACTAAATCCAATGGCATTTCTCAGTCCTCTTCAAATTTGTGCTAAACAGTTGCCTTTTTGTTCATCTTGGAAATACTTTCTTCATTTTATCTCCAGGATTTAACTCTTTACCTTGATGCCTTCTCGTTTCTTGGCTTTGATGTTTGGTTCTTCCTCATCTTTTCCACCCTGGAGCTGTTTTTCTATCTCTTTTCTATCTAGGCTAATGCCTCTAGCCATCTCATGTGGTCTCTTAATTTTAAGTGTCATCTACACACTGATGACATCTAAATCTTAAATCAAATCTCCTGCTCAAACTTCTCCCCTGAACTTCAAAAATTAGACAAAACCCGTGAAATGGCTGTTTTGTGTTATGTGCTAGGCGAGGCTCTTTTATACAATTACTTTTAGTCAATTGCCCCAACAACCTTTTGTTGCACATATTACTTTCTTCATTTAGTAGTGTTGATAATAAAAGTCAGTGATCTTAACTGGTTATCCTACAGCTACACTCTCAATCAGGCATGTGGGCCAGTTTGGTCTGGGTTCTACCTCAGTAAGAAGCAGTCCTCACGCGATGTTTTCCTCACTTACGCTACATGTGTCATGTGAATAGGGGCATTCCCCAGGGTCCAGCCTCACATCATGCGCTGCCAGACAACACTATTGATGTTTTCTCCCAAAGCCCCACATGGCACCACCCAATTCTAAGAAAGTTGTGGGTATGAAAATTTTTTCAGGAAAAAGAAACAAGGGTCGAATGGCTGTGGAAGTGAGCTGGGAGGACTGCCACCTCTAAAGTTGGTTGTGATGATGGTCAAAGACCTCTCTGGCATACTGAGAACCATCAGTTTGTATATTGTAAATAGATGGGCTACATGATGTGTGAATTTCCATCTCGTTAAAGTCATTAAGAAGGAAAAATAATAAAAAATGCATCTGGCTAGGTGCAAAATTTTATCACACAGGTCATTTTACCTTCCTTTAGGTAGAATTCACCTAATTACACTTATAAAAACACTTTACTGTGTGGTTCTTGATTTACAGAACCTAAAGATCACCGGTTCCTTAGGTCATGGTTCATCCGAGTCATGGAAAATTCCAGAACCCTCAGCAAAAAATCAGACTCCCACAGAGGAAGGAAGGATTCTGAATTTGCAATAAACCTCTCAGGTGTATCAGCTGCTAGCAGTATTCCATGGGTTGAAAGAAGGGTGATCTAGGGTTGAGGCTCAAATCATATCTTCCCTTGTCCTACATGGCATGGCTGAGGGCCCCACATTTCTGAGGGTGCTTCTGTATGAGATACCGAGGCACTGTCTCTCATTGACTTCATGCATCAGAGAGTACAGACACACTGGACAATACTTCTCACCCTCAGGCCACTCAAAGGGGCTGTTTAATGTAGCAGAAATTTTCAGATGATCATGCTGGACCCACTGATCAAAAATAGTTAATGGGAGCAGATCAGAGCAGGTGATTGATATCCTTCAAGGGACTGTGAACAAAATCCGTCACTAGGAAGAGACAAAGTAATGAAAACTAGTGCAAGGTAGACAGAGAAGTTTTTGCTGCATTTGGGATTCAGAATGAATTTTGTCCCGGTGCCTTGTAAGCCTCAGACTAGACATTACCATGTCTAAATGGATTCCACAACACTGGCATCTTGTTCCAAGTCTCGGCTGATAGTACCTTGTGGTGATGGTGAATGAAACAGACAAGGAATGAAGCTGACAGGGCAAGGGACATTTGAAACCTCTCAGAAACACTACGATGGAAAAGCAAGTCACCTCTTATCAGGGCGAAGGAACATGATTCTCACAGAGCTGTGGCATGCAGGTCCTTGGAGGGAGAGCTGCGTTTCACTTGGCTCCTGTGCCAATCAAAATGCCCCCTTGGCAATAGATAAAATAAAATAAAGAAGGCAGAAATAAATGCCAAAACAAATGCATGCACAGAGTGACCTTCCAAATGCTTCGAGGGCCAGCTCAGCTGTCCTCTACCAAATGAAGTAAAAGGGCAGAGACAAAAATCTACAATTTGACTTCAAGTAGAAGGATCTTTAAAATCAGCTGAGGTTCTGAATTATTTGCCAGTCTCTTCTTTTAGAGGGTAAACTACCATTCAATGAATACTTTACAATATGTCAGGCATTTTATATAGATTGCTCATATTATTTTACATTGTGATTGTGAAGTGGATGTCATTGTCCTCAGTTCATACTTGAAGAAATAAGTCAAGGTTAGGGCAAGTGTTCAAGCTCACACAAGAAAGAAGTGAGGTCGAGGTTTACACTTTGCTTTATTCTAAGTTTTACCTCATTTTTCCTTCCACAAGAAGGTCCAGGTAGTTATATTAGAAGAGGAAAACTCTGTAAATATGCCCCAAATTTCAATATCTTTTCTCCTGCTTGTTTCATGTCAAGAAACATGTCTCATTCAGAATGGTTGGCTGAACGCAAAGGTGTAGAGACCAGTTGTTTATCAAGCATTGAAGATACACTTTTTATACTTTTAATTAAGTGGGAGGAATGTAGATGGCAAGACTCAATTCCAAGTATGTGGCCCTGAAAGCTTCAGAATTCCTTCAGGAGAATCAAATCTTCCTATTGTTTTATTGAGTGATTAACACAAGAATAACAGAGACCAGTTCCCAGAGCCACCAGTCAAGGAACACAGGCATTTTACACAATCTCAGTAGACTTGGTCAGGAAGTGTGCAAAGGCAACCAAAGAAAGGAAAAGCTCTTGTCACAAGACCTATTGCACCACATTGGCCTTGGAGAAAAAGTGCAATAATAGTTCTGTCACCACTCCAGCATGCGGACTTGGCGGAAGTCCACCCTGAGTGGAGAAACTGACCGTGTCACTTTCTTTGGCCTCAAAGGTTCAGATGTGACCACCCACTGGGGACAGAGATGACTGCAGCACCCACTGCAGAGTAGGTCTCTCCACGGCCTCCTCCTCCTACATGTGTTGCTTGTTAAGATTAAGTACCTGGCTCTTGCTGGCTTATTAAATAAGAAAAAACACAGAGAAAGAAATTTGAAGACAGGCTTAACTCCAACAGTGAAAGGCTGTTGCATCTGTAAGTGGAAAAACACACAAGTTTGGCGAAAGAGACCCAGTTGCCATTGAAATTCTGCTCCTAACTAGCTGAGGGACATTGGATTGCCCACTTAACTGCTCTGAACGCCAAAGAGTCATGAAAACTAAGTCGGAAGGTATCTTAAAAGGGAAGTACTAAAAGTGCAAATGAGAACCGAAAAGTGTAATAGATATTGTGAAATAGGTAGAAATGGTTCAGAATTAAACCTTGTGTGAAATGCTTTTAAAATATTTATGCAAACACATATGGTGTTACTGGGAACTGAGTTGAGATAAGTGAATTCAAATATATTCTTTTAAGATTATGATACACAGTACATTTTCCTTTGTTATTCATTATTTTATGAAAAATTACTTTTTATAAAATAGCTTTTATGTTAACATCTACTTGTATTAATTAAAATTAAAAAGAGAAATGATAGAGTAGAGAAATTAAAAGCATAATCTCCAGAGTAAAAGTGAGTTGGCAGGGCACTGTTTTGAGCCAAAGATGATCTTAGCAGACTTTCTACTGCACCCCCAGTGACTGTCATGGCTTTATACTTCCAAAATCCATTGTCCCTTTCAATAAAGACACTAGAAATGGGTCTCGGGTATGACATAGAAAGCTAGATTTGGCCTGGATAGTTATGAAAATAACATCAGCTAAAAGTGAATTGTGCTAAGCTGATTATTTCTCATCTTTGATATCTCAGAATGGGTTAGCCAGGTCACATGTCTTCATCCATCAGACCATTAAGGGGGCACAGTGATCTTGTCCCATCTAATCCTTTATTAAACCAAATTAAAAATAATTTTTCAATTCCATTATTAATATCCTGTCTGTGTGGAAAATGTCTCCCTCAGCAGACCCTCCTGACATTCAGTCTAGACACTGTCGAAGGAATGCACTTCATGAATATCAATAAACGTGCTGTAAAGTGATGGGAAGATATTCAATTATTTCCAAGCATTTGACAGTTGACAAAATGTTAGTATAATAATTAAACGTGTGGACTGCTTAGATGCTATGTCGAGATTCTCAGCACAGCTGGGTGCATTGGAAACAGGAAGCTGCATCTCTGCTAGGAGCTTGTTTAAGGAAGAGACATCCCCTCACCTTCCACCCAGTCTGGCTTTACACCTCCGGTGAGCCCTATACAAAAAGAAAAAAGAAACGATCTTCTTTTTGTTCTTGATCTTTGCCAAGAGGCCAAGAAGTAATATGTCTTTTTAAAATGCCATAGGTCCCTCACATTACGCTCTTGGTTTATACAAGAAAAATTTTGTGTGTAGAAAGAGCAAATACCAGCATAGTCCGACAACATGTGCGATTTGTCCATCTGTCCATCCACTCATTCATAAAGTATTATTTGAACATATGTGGCTTATAGAAACTTGAAGACTTGGAAATCTATCTATCTATCTGTCTATCTATCTATCCACAGATGACAGTACTTTAGTGTGGTGCTAGATCGGAAAGCACAGTGGGTAAAGACAATCAACTGCAGAGGAGCTGGAGTAAGAGTGGATGAGGAGGGTGAGGAAAGGAGCTGGTGTGACAGTTGGGAGATAGTAAAGGAACAGGATGTATTTTACTCTTGTATAAGTCACTTACAGTTTACAAAATTATTTTCAGTTCACTGCATAATTTGATTTTGTTTTCAAAATTTGGGAGGCAAAAGATTTACTTAAAAAAATATTGCTAAGCGATGGCCAGGTCAAATGGGACCTCCAATCCTAGTTTGAGGAATCTCCACACTGATCTCTACAGAGGTTGTACGAGTCTACATTCCTACCAGCAGTGGAGAAGAGTTCCCTTTTCTCCACAGCCTTGCCAACTTTTGTTGCTGGCTAATTCTGACACGGTACCCATTCTTTGCGGAGTTAGATGAAATCTCAGTGTTATTTTCATCTGTTCTGCTAGGCATATACACAAAGGAATTAAGAGAGTCATTTCACAGCGACATATGTGCACCCATGTTTATAGCAGCTCAGTTTGTGATTGCTAAAAGTCTTGTAAACAACCCAAATGTCCATCAGCTGGAGACTGAATAAAGGTGTGGTTCTTTTATAGAACGGAGTATTACTCTGTCATTAAAATGATAAAATTGAGTCATTCATACGCAAATGGATGTACCTTGAGGATGTCCTCAAAAACTAAATAAACAGGTCACAGATGTGTAAATGTCATATCTTTTCTCTGGTATGAGAAAAAGAAGTTGTAAATGAGTTGTAGTATGTATAATTGATATTGTGAAGTAGAAAATATTTAAAAGGAAAGCGTGTAAGTGTAAATAACAAGGGGAAAACGAATGTGGTCATAATAAAGAAAAAAGAAAACAAAGATTGTGTATATAGGAGGCAGGGGGATGCAGGGCGGAGGGGGAAGGGAAAATATGAGAATCAAGTCATGTCATATTCTGATACAAACTCTTAATGTTGAGTGCAATGATGCTGTGTATTCATAATGTACCAATAAGGATAATTTTTTTAAAAAAGAATATTGCTAAAACTAATTCCTGACCCTGTCTCAGAGATTCTGACCCAGTGCATCTGACTGTGTATTGTGGTTATGAAGGTGATAGTCCATGAATTAGACATGCTTCCTGTGGTATTGATTTGATTCTCATTGCAGTGCTACAAGGCAAGTAAGTTGGTTTATGAATCCCATTTTTAAATATATTTTTGCTGTTTCTCTTAGGGTGCAGTTGATGGATAAAAGTATACTACTTGGGGTATCAAAAATGATGTTTATCTCTACAGTGCACTGCAGTATTATTCACAACAGTCAAGATACTGAATCAATCTAAGTGTCTTTCAACAGATAAGCTGATGAAATGGATCTATGTAAAATAGAATGCCAGTCAGTCTTTGAAAGGGAGATTCTGCCAACTGTGACAGCATAAACAAACCTGCACAGCACAGTGCTAAGGGAAATAAACCAAGCATAGAAAGACAATGGCTGCATAATCTCACCTACATTAAGAATCCAAATAAATTGAACTGAAGGAATCAAAAAATAAAACGGTATTTACCAGAGAGGAAAAGTGAATGAAGTATGTAGATGGTAATATTTTCTATATTTTTCCACCTTATTGCTAAGTGGATAAGCCAACATTTCCAACTAGTTTAAGGTCTTGTTATGGCTTCTATCTAGATGCTCTCCAAAGCTTCTCGTAATCACAGGTGGGGTTTTCCCAGAAGTGGCTGCACCTACCGTGTGTAACACTGGGACTGATTCATGGTGCATTGTAGGCTTGAGGGCACTAAGGCCAAGGCTGTGAGGGTTACTTGCCCTAAGTAGTCTAGATGAGATAGAAAAGACAGAAAGAGTTGCAGTTTTCTCTTGCTTTCTTTGCTCCCTACCATAAACTCTTTCTCCCCTGTGATGCCCCTCTGCCATGGTTCCCCCTGCTGGAGCCAGTGAACTACAGAATGAAACTTCTACAAACCATGATCCAGTTAAACCTTCCCTCATTTAACTTTGAGTTTCATGCATTTTGTCTTAGCAATGAGACAAATAACTAAAATGGGTTCCAAAGCTATTAGGCCTTCTGATGCCTTGCCTTTGGCTCTTCTTGATAAAAATCAGTTCAAAATCCTCTGAAGATGTACATGAGGAAAATAGAATGATAAGTAAGCAGTGAGGGGAGGGAAGAACAGCATGGTGCCCGTGTGGTGGGAAAGAACACAGCAATTCAGTAAGCCAGGAGAATTTGAACTAAGCAGGTGTAAAAAAGGAGGACTGACTGACACTCCCTGTAGAAAACTGAGTGGGGAGGAAAAAGTGTAGCCTCTGAGTGAATACATGCATATATCTGTACATGTAAATGAAACATCAGAAAACAAAGAAATGTATAGCTATGTGTGTGTATGTATGTATAATAGGGGACTGTACTATACATGCATGTCATTAGACAGATATAGGGTCATTTATTAATTTAAGAAGTATGTATTGGATCTCTACCATACCCCAGCATTCTGTGCCACTGTGTCAGGAGGGCTACAAAGATGAGACCACATTTATTCATTTTGAATTCTGATCAAATACTGCTTTATATATACAGTTATCATTGAGAATCTCGCTTATACAAAATTAAAATAATGAATGAGGTCAAGGTTCCAACTGTCAGAACAAATATCGAAATACAAATATATTTTGAGGTGAGCGGTAAACCATAGTTTCTCTTCTCCTTAATACCCGGGGATGGAATTCCAACAGTAATGGTGAAGTCCTCTGACTCTTGAGTGGAGACTAGGAGACAAACTTCCTTAAGAGGTTGTGTCTTCGTGTCCCTGACCAATGGAACAGAGAGGTCTATGCTCCAGTTAGGCATTTTTCCTGTAAGGAAATTTACTTGCTTTCTCATTTATTCTTGGAACCGCATGACTTTCATAACAGGTAATTTGTGCAAGAGAAGCAAAGATGAGGAGCTTGACAATAGATAAAAGCTAAGTCTTACCAAATGGGTCTGCTTCACTGCTGTGACTTCCCTTCCATCTCGAGCACTGACACGTATATGGAACTCAATCAATTAACAGAGCTGAGCACTTCAGGGTCTCATTGACTTGACATTCAAGGACAGGGACCCAGAATTTTTGGATTCCAGGGGCAAATGGTAAGCTGAATCATATGCTTGGCCCCGGGGAGGGGGCAGGGCAGTTGTTAGGTTAAACCCCTGAAGCCACTGTAAACCTGCCAAGATGCTGAGCCCAACAAGGCAACTCCTGAGCTTGATGACAAGGAATGCACAGAGGGAGGAGAGAGAGAAGTGACAGAGAAGCTCTCCTGAGTTCAAGCTCAGCCTTGCCTGAGTCACGAGAGTTCCTGTAATAACTTGGACTCATTCCACCTGGGACTGGCTGTATGGGTTCTACAAAAAGCTCTCACTTTCTGAAAAAGAGATGCTAAGCTTTTGAGTGCCTCCAGCAGAACATGTTCATGCTTTGATTCCAAGGGCGGGGATCACATAAATCTGAGGCCCCTCTGGTTTTGGTGGGAACAGAGAGACCTTTCTGCATGACACACCTCAGAGTTAAGGGAGCATGACAGCTTTGAACTGTTGTCAAAGGCTGCCAAAGTCTCCTTTCTGGAAGGGATTTCATTTTCTGCCCTTTTAGTTTGGAAGCATTTCCTTCTTAAACTCTCCTGTCCCGCACTCAGCGTAATTTTCACTCTTCTTTGGCTCCTTTAACAATACTCAGAAGTTTGAGAACTGAAAATATTTTCAGGAATCTGACTGTCATCACGCTTTGTTGGCAAAGCATCAAACTTCAATACCAAAATTTTTTTTAAAGATTTATATATAGTTTTTTCTCAAATGCACACATATCTCCTGCACACCTCTGCATACCTTTGTTTTGTTTTGGGGCGGGCATTTGCAAGCTTGAGAAAGCATGCTTGTCACTACAAGTGACTGGAGGTTCTTCCGATTGGTGTGCTGAGTCTCTTGTTGGAGGAAAATACTAGCTTCATAAGCCCAGCAGAGTGAATTTCCAATTCGTCATGGTGATATTGCTGAATAAAGCTTTGTTTATTTGTAATCACTTATGCATGGATTTGAGAAATTTGCATTTGAACTCTACTATGTAACAAAATTCATATCGAAGGGATAAACAAGTAAAAAGTTACAAAATAAATCGTGCTTTTAATTGTTGACAAAATTTTGAAGACAGCTTTGTACTGCGTGCTTCAAAGAAAAATATTCAGATAGTCCAAGAAAAACACAAATACTCTTAGAATTCACAGAAGTCACTGGTTATGGGTAGGGCAGTGGCTTTCGGCATTGCTTGGTTGAGGAGACACTGTGAATTTTGAAGAACAGCAAAAGTGTTAGTACTCTGAAACCTGAAGGGAAAGGAGGTAATCGGAGGGTATTGTCAGTTCAGAGGGCAATACAAGGAGAGAGTGGTGGCTGATCTAAGGTTGACTGGTGCTTACCAGCTCAGTGCTGGGATTTATTTTCAGAACCCTCAGAATACAGAGGGTGGTCATAACAAAGGTAGGAGAGACACCCATAGCAGAGGGGGTACCCTAAAAGTCAAAGAAAATTTAAAAACAAAACAGGTTGAGAAATAGAGCTTATAGTCTAAAACAGAGAAAATCTAAAACGAGTTGACTAAGGTTAAAGGAAAACTTCACTTAGAAGATTGTAATGAACGTGGTATTTTCAAATATCAGCTAGTTCACAGAGTAGGCAAGTGATAGAGGGACCAAAGCTTAGGGTGCAGGTGGTCTTCAGGTCTGGCAAGGTGAATTTCACAATACTCAGTGAGAATAAAGATGAATAAATGGAAAAACTTAGATGGGTGAAGAGGAGAATCAGAATGATGTGGTGAGGAAGCCTATGAACCTCTGCGCTGTCGTGTGTCCTGGCTTTCTGGTCCGAAGATCCCTCATTCTGGGTAAGCTCACTCGCCTCCTCTGAAGGCAGCATATTCAGTGCATGGCAGGAAGACAAACAATAACTCGACTCAGCAATCTCAGTGTAACAGGCTGATTAATGGCACCTCAAGAGGTCCACGTTCTAATTTCTCCAGAAATTATGAATAGTTCACTTTACATAAAGATGTGATGAAGTTAAGAATCATGATAGGCAGACATGGAATAGATTATCCAGTGTAGTCCAATATCCTTAACAGGAGAAGACAAATGTCAGAAGAGAGATAATGTCCCAACCCTTTCTTTGGTTTGTAAGAAGGGGTCCTAACTAAGGAGATGGTCATCTTCTGGGAGCCGGGGACACAGAGGACTGAGTCCTTCCACAGAACCATTTTGGAAAGAAGACCACCCTAACATTTTCATTGTAGCCCAGTATGATCCACATTGGAATTTTCACCTTCAGAGCTGTGAGATAATATATCGTGTTGTTATAAGCTATTAAATTTGCAGTGATTTTTAAACATTATCTTTATTGGTACATTATGAATACACATCAATAATCATATTTAAAATTAAGAGTTTGTACCAGGGGCCTGGGACTTAGCTCAGTGGTTGCAGCACCTGTCTTGCAAGTGCAAGGACCCGGATTCGATCCCCGGTAACCACATACCATACTGGGCGTGGAGACTCACCCCAGCAGCAACCAGTGCCACATACCACAGTGCCGGGCGTGGTGGCTCACGCCTGTAATCCCAGCACTCGGGAGGCAGAGGCAGGAGGATTGCTGTGATGTGAGTTTGAGGCTGAGCTCAGGGCCAGCCTGAACCACAAAGCAAGACCCTGTCTCAAAAAAAAAAAAAGTTTGTACCAGAATATGACATGACTTGATTCTCATTTTTTATAGCAGAAAAAAGAAAATAATGCATAGCGCTCAGATGTGATGTTGGAAAATGTTCTCAGGCAGGAAATGGCTGGACTGGCTATGCCTTGAGCTTGGCATAAATGAGAGTGAGTGTGTCTTTAGATTTTCCAAGTGAGAAGGGCACAGAGAGGAAGATACCACATAAATGCAGAAGGGAAGATAGGAGGGCAAAGCATTTGCATTTACCTTAAGGAGTTTCTCAGAGCAAACTGGGAAAAAGTAAATAATATAGAATGTAAGAAGTACTTAATGGGGCATTAAAAATAATTGGCCAGTGTTGACCCTCAGGAGGGAGCACCTTTAGTACACACTGTCCAGTCTTCCCTTAAAATGGTTACAAGACTGGCCGGGGAGTTAGCTCAGTGGTTCCGGCGCCTGTCTTGCAAGCGCAAGGACCCGGGTTCGATTCCCCGGTAACCACATAACAATACTGGGTGTGGAGACCCACACCCAGCAGCAACCAGTACCACATACCACAGTGCCGGGCGTGGTGGCTCAC
>PVIR01040241.1:0-13479 GCA_004026965.1 Petromus typicus | reverse complement strand
CATGTATTTGTAGGCTATTTATACTTCTTTTCAGAAGTTTCTATTCATTTCAGTTGCCCATTCTTTGATTTTCATTTTGGAGGGTCTAGTATTTTTTGTCCTTTCTATGTACTGGATAGCCTTATCTGAGGAATAACTGACAGTTTTTTCATATTCTAAGGGTTGCCTCTTCATTCTGTTGATTGTTTCCTTTGCTGTGTGGAATTTTTGTTTTGTTTTGTTTTGTTTTGTTTTGTTTGAGACAGAGTCTTGCTTTGTGGTTCAGGCTGGCCCAACTCACACCACAGCAATTCACCTGCCTCTGCCTCCCGACTGCTGGGATTACAGGCATGAGCCACTATGCCCAGCACTAAAGTATGTGGTACTGGTTGCTGCTGGGTGTGAATCTTCACACCCAGTGTTGGTATGTGGTTACCGGGGATCAAACCCCAAACCCGGGTCCTTGCACTTGCAAGACAGGCGCCAGAACCACTGAGCTAAATCCACGGCCCCCTGTGTGGAATTTTTTAATATATTATGATCTCACATGTTATTTCTGGGTACTACTTTTTGTGCCCTTGAGGTTCTTTTCAGATTTCCCATGGCTATACCTATTTTATCTTTTAGTAGATAGTTTCTGTTTTAACAGATCTTTGATCCATGTGAACTTTATTTTATTACATGATGAGATAGGTGGATCTTAGGCTCAGTCTTTTTCCTGTAGATAGTCCCTTCAATAAACGGTGCTGGGAAAATTGGCTATCTTTTCTCCTTTGTTAGAGATTATAAAGTTAAACAGCCAAATAAGCCTAGGGAAGTTTCAGCCTCTCATCTTCTATTCCAATGATCCAGTGTCTGTTTTTGTGTTAGAACCATGCTGATTTTTTTTTTCCTTAGGTTTTTTTGAGACAGGGTCTCGCTTTTTGTGGTTTAGGCTGGCCCTGAGCTCAGCCTCAAACTCACATCACAATCCTCCTGCCTCTGCCTCTGGAGTGCTGGGATGACAGGCGTGAGCCACCACGCCCAGCACTGTGGTATGTGGTATTGGTTGCTGCTGGGTGTGGGTCTCCACACCCAGTATTGTTATGTGGTTACCGGGGAATGGAACCTGGGCCCTTGCGCTTGCAAGACAGGTGCCGGAACCACTGAGCTAACTCCCCGGCCCCAAACCATGCTGATTTTTTATCATTGTAGTTTTATAATATAACTTTAAATTAGATATGCCAATTTAAATAACAAGTTTTGACTTTTCATATATTCACCTATATTTTATATTGGCCTGCCCTTAAATTTAATATAAGAATATATCAGGTTTTACGTATGACAAAATATCTGTACATGCTGAAAATAGGTGAGTGCCATCAATTTAAGTATCAAAAATAGAAAGGAAACAAATTTTATATAGCGGGGTGGTAGGGTGAGTAGGGCTATGGGAAAAATGAGAATTAAACTGTGTCTTATACTGGTACAAATCCCCATCATGGAGTGCAATCATGATGCATATATGTAATGTATATGGCTTTGGCTCTCACTACTACTCTTTGTAAAGTCAAGCTAAGAGTTCTATCTTTCCATTGATGGATGTTCTTTATTATTTTTAAGGCAAGGTCTCACTGTGTAGTTCAGATTGGCCTTACATTCACTATGTAGCCTAGGATGGGCTGAAACGCATGTACCTCCTGACTCAGCCTCCTGATTGCTAGCATTTTAGTCATGAACAACCACACCAACCCATAGTAGACTTTCTATGCATGTATTTATTTCATTGCTTTCTATTGATTATTTTTTTAGTTTTGATTTCCTAAACATTAATTCTCTGCTATTTATGTATATTGAAAAAATACAATGTATATGTCTTCTGTTTTAATTAATATAAAAATATTATTGAAAATGTAAAAAGTATTCTCAGTATTGAAATTTATGGTTCCATACTTTTGAGTACTCAAGAAAAAATGCCCTACATATATTCTTAGAAAATTCAAATTTTGTTTCAAATTTGTTTTGTAATTTGTCTAATTTAGAATTAGTTTATCTCATGTGTAGTATGTACACCTACATAGACTTTACACTTTTAATATAACATTGTAAGATGCCATGGAGCCCTACCTTGTAATTTCTGTTTATCACTTGGAATGTCATAAGTCAATATAGACCTAATGGCTTAAAAACATCATTTATTTTTTTCCTCCATTTTAGAAGTCAATGACCAAGCTGTGGACAGCATTAATCTCCTTGCTGTCCTTTCACTTGAGCTCTTCTCTGGAGTGGAGGGCGGGACTCTATGATGTCAGGTCCCACCATAATTACCTGACTAACCATCATAGCTAGATTTTAAAGAAACTAAAATTCCATTGTTATATATAACGTTCACTCAATGGGTTTTCCTTTTTTTGTAAGAGGAAAAGTAAAAGACAAAAGACACACTTGACCATGAGTCAAGTCAAATTTAGACTTGACCTTTACTCCACATAATATTTGTTGTCTTGAAAATTTTTTTTTTCTTTTTTTGAGACAAAGTCTTGCTTTGTTGTTGTCTGGAAACTTTTTTTTTTTTTTTTAGGTTTTTTGAGACAGGGTCTTGCTTTGTGGTTCAGGCTGGCCCTGAGCTCAGCCTCAAACTCACATCACAGCAATCCGCCTGCCTCTGCCTCCCGAGTGCTGGGATTACAGGCGTGAGCCACCACGCCCGGCACTGTGGTATGTGGTACTGGTTGCTGCTGGGTGTGAGTCTCCACACCCAGTATTGTATGTGGTTACCGGGGAATCGAACCCGGGCCCTTGCGCTTGCAAGACAGGCGCCGAACCACTGAGCTAACTCCCCGGCCCTGTCTGGAAACTTTTGAGTGGTGGAGAAGCATTAAGTTACCTGCCTCCGTTTCTTGACATTTTTTTTTTTTCTTTTTCCAGTACTAGACATCGAGCTTGCAAGGCATGTGTGGTATCACTGAGCTAAATCCCTGGCCTTCACAATTTTTAAATGACAAAAGTTATGACTTTAAAAGTTAAAAAGTTATGACTTTTAAAGTTGGCAAAACTGTGAGGATTGTTAGAAGAATCTTTAATACCAGTGCATAGCTCTAGAAAGCAACAAGTGGCAACAAGAGGTGCTTGTTTTCTTGGTAAAGTAGGGAGAGACAGGTTGTTCAAATATGGCAGGAGATCCATCTGTAGTAAGGTGAAACTTATTTTCAGTAAAAGTTATGTTCTAAAAAATAGAAGAAACTAAGGAAATATCTTTGTCATTTTCAAAGTGTTTCCAAAAAGCACACAATAAAACTCAATTTTTCCCTAATTATATCAGCATATACTTCATTAGTACTAGCAATAATACTGTAAAAACGAGCATAGATGCAATGAAGTTCTACCCAATTGCAGATGGAAAGAGTTAAGTGTAACAAGACTGTCAATTTCTTGATGACTGATTTCAACTATTTGTAATGTAAATGAGAACATTTACAACTGTAGTGATACATAGATGTCCATTAATTGTAACATTATTTAAGATGGAATCACTTTAGCTTTTCCTAGTTCACTAATCAATTTATCAATTTGATTTTTTTTTTTTTTTTGTATGTGGAACATAGGGTATTACAGGGAAACATCTTTTGTTTGGCAGTTTGATAACTTACTTTGTATTATATTATCAGAAACATTTTTACAAGTCCAAAATCTATCCCACTGGAAGTTCACTTTTATAGCTACATTTAACAACCCTTAAAGGAAAAAATAATAAAAAATAGAACCTCACCATTTTACAAATGCTAATTATACAAAGGGTATCTATTTTACCATGCAGCTTTACCTTGTGATGCCTGCACAGTTTGAGGTGCTGCCTATTCTGTTTCCTGGAAACATCTTCTGAGATAACTGTGCTCACAAGCTCTCTGGCATAGATCTTATAACTACTGTACTTTTGAAAAAGTCACAAAAAACACTAGCATTTAGGTATTTGAAGCAGTTAAAATTGACTGAAAATAATCCATTGCTTAAGTCACAGGCACTGTAAATTGTTTTTGTTTCACCAACTTTATATTTAAAGGAAAAGTTACAGAGGTTCAGAGGTTAATAAAAATAAGGATGTAATTTTCCTCCATCCAAATATAAAGACTTTAGAAATTGATGTATAGACTCAATTGATGTATAGACTCCTTTGGAGATATTTTTAACTTCCAATGCATGATGCTGATATTTATTCTTTGATAAAATAGTACAGGAATTATTTTGTATATGTGCCACACAATAAAAATTTAAAATATTTCATATTATTTCTTTTGTTACAATTTATTACTTACATTTGGAAAACTCTGACAGACATTTGTAATAGATGGATAAAAGTTGATATTTTCCCCAATTTAGAAAAAATTTCAAAGGAAGATAAACACACAAGTTTCTTTTCCTTGAGGTTGTTCACTATACCCATGATAAAGTGAGTATGTTCCCCTAAATAGTCTGTCCAGCACAAATTAAATAAATCATATAAAGTAGTAAAGGAAAAAGTGAAATTGGCTTCACTTCAAGGTCTTGTCCTTAGAAAGATACAATACCCCTCTGTTTATTCTTTTTTTTGTCACTGTGTCTCACTGTTCTCTGAGAAGCTATAAGCTACCTGGAAAAATTGAAATATATGAAAAGAAAAATGATTTTTAGAAATATAAAACAGATCTAGACATGAGTCTTGAGTAAAATATATTACTGAATTTGGAAACAGATAGCCTATTTTTAATCTACTTTTTGATTCTTGCAAACAAAAATTTCTATTAAATGGAGATTATGATATAATTATAAATTATCAAACACAAATTTTCAGACAACTCCACAGGACGTATCTTAATTTATCTTAGTACACAGAAATGCTACTGCTGATGTATGAATTGACCATTATCCCAAGTTATTTTATCTAGCTGTGATGAATTGATCTAACCCAAGTACAATCATTCTTCTAGAAGTGAACCCTAATGAATCAAAAAGAGATAAGGTAACTTCTGCTGCCAAGAAGTAATGAGACAGGGAGTGATATCTCAGAAAAGGAAAAGTAAATTGCTAAAATGCTAGGTTCATCCTTAGAAAGAAAAATAAACTAAGGAGTACTGACAGAATTAACACTTTTATGCTCAGGGTCCTGCTTAATGGCAGTATTTTAACTGAAATGTCTTCAGAAGGATCTGGATCATTTTGAGTCATCTAATATCCATCTCTAGTTTCCTAGTTCAGCAAGAATGGCAGCCACGAGAGGGCCAGTCAGATTATCAAGGCAGTATAGTGCTATGCTGTACTATAAGGAAACATTAGTTTCCTTGGGGTTAGTACGGAGGCTAATACTTTTTCCTCCCACATGAAGAGGCTATAAGGTTTTCAGAGAATGGCAGCATCTTTTAAAAGATTTACAGATAGTGTACAATATACCTTGTTGAAACAAGAAACAGTAGATGGTGCAAGTATCATAAAATCATAAAACTTGTGGAAAAAATTTCTTGTTTAAAAAAATGTACAGAAAGAAAGAAGGGTCACATGTTTATAGGGCTAATGTCATAAAATGTGCAAGACCAGAACTAGAAATAATCTCAGAATAAACTGAGAAAAATCAAAATGGGCCCATTTGACATAACTGTATATTCCACATAGTAAGAGATTAGGGCTAAAATAGACTTGTAGGTGGTCTGATTTAGCATTCGAGAAATCAGTCTGTAAAAAAGTAGGAGAGAATTTTATTTTATTTCATTTTTTGACTCTGGTAATAAAATACAGACTTTCACAACCACACCTCAATTAATCTTTAATTAAACCTTTGGAAAAATAGTATATAAAACTCCCTAAATAAACAAATGTGCCATTCAGTAGTTGGCCAGTAGTGCCATTCATCAATACATTCTATGGAAGGAAAGTAATCTAGTTTCTAGAGTTATTCAAGCTTTTAACCACAAACATAAAAAGGGTAAAAGACATGAAAAAGCCTTCAGTGATTGTCAGGAAACAGAGACGCTGTAGGTAACAGGCCAAACATATGGATGAACTGCGAAGTCGGCCTAGGGCACATGAAAATAGTGAACAAAGAGGTAAGGAAGTGTATGGAAACGGTTTATGAGAATATCAATAGACCTCTAAAACAAGGCGTTTCAAATAAAACATCTGAAGTAGAATTTTGTAATAACTGAGGAAAGGAAAAGAAATAGGCTCTAAAACCTCAAGTCATATCAGCTGAAAGGTGAGCCATAGGTATTTGTAATGAAAGTCTTAAAGAGAAAGCCAGAATTTCGGTAACAGCAGCTTGTTCTATACAAAGGATTCTTAATAAGACTGACAGCTAATTTCTAATCAGAATCATGGATCCTAGATCATCAACACGATAAACCCTATCCACCAAAAGTGATTCTTTTGCAAAATACAACTGAATTATTTGGTGTTAGATCTACAATTATTCCTTACTAAAATGCTGAATTAAAAGAATACTAAACTATGTCAAAGCTACTTGAAGAAATAAAGAATGCTAGGAGAAACAATTACATCAGGAAGTATAAATTCAGTATTATGTTTTCTTGTGCTTTAATTCAACATAATTAAATATGCACATACCACTATAAAATCAATTAACATAAGCTTCCTCTGTGAAGCTATAATGTGTGACGATTACTTAAGGGCTGGATGGTACTCAATAGAAACAATTCAGAGTGATGCTGAATGGACAGCAATTCAAATTAGAAATACACACACACACACACACACACACACACACACACACACACATATATATATATATATATATATATTCTTACCCCTTCTCTTTTGGAAAGTATCCACATTCTGTTAAGTATAAAGTGGGCATCAGTTCATGATGTGGAGCAATTGGAGTCTCTATAGATCACTGCTATGATGTAAAATGTTTCAGCTGCTCTAGGAAATATATTATTCAAAAGGTTAATTATACAATAAAGATTAGCAAAATCAGAGAATCAATATTCCAGACATATGTTCTTCTTGAAAAAACATTATTTTAGTAAATATGCATATGTGGAAAAATGCTAAAGGGGCTCATTTTATAAAACCTGGATGTAGCACAGAAATGAGACAAAATGGCGACACAGAGGTGGCCTGCAGGGGACCCTGATGTGGAGAAGCGCTAGGGTACAAAGGAGGCTGAGAGGGAGCGCTCAGCATAGTTAGCAGGAAGACTGAAGAAAACAACCCAAGAGCAGAATAAAGCTAATAAGTTGGCTGAGTGTTTGAGGTTGTTTCTGTATCTTCTAATCTGTTTTGCTGACCCTCAGGTCTGGGTTTTTTGTTTATCTGCTTTCTTGTGTTTGTGTTTTGCTGTACCATGCTGTTTTATCACAGTAGCTTGGTAGTATAATTTCAATTATATTGTGAAAGTTGTGGTTTTCCTAACACCTTCACTGGAGGAAACATAATTTATTTAATAAATAGTGCTGGAAAAACTGGCTCTCCACTTGCCAAAGATTAAAACTAGACCCATATCTCTTATGACTCACTAAACTAAAATAAAATTGGATCAAATATATAAATATTAAAATGGGACCCTAAATCTCTGCTCAGCAAAAGAGGAAACAGAATTAAGAGAAAATGTTTGTGAAACAAAATATTTGAAAAATATTCATCTGACAGAGGGCTGATATCCAGAATATAAAATGAGTTAAAAACTGCAAGCATCAAAAAAAATATAATCGTTAAAATATTCTAACTAGTTAAAGAGACATTGCTTAACATAAAACACTAATTGCCAACAAGTACATTCAGCGATACTATCACCAAAGATATGCACATTTAAACCTAATCCCATTCCAATTACAATGAGTATATGAAAAAGGAAAAAAAATATACTGGTGACATAGAAAAGGGGCTGTAAGTAGGAATTCAAGTTAACATAATCAATATGGGAAACAGTATGGAAACCAATAAAATACCTAAAAATGGAACTGTCATACGTTATCCAGGAGTTCTACTGCTGGGATATATGTCCAGAGAACATAAAATTATGCCAAAAAAAAGATCTCCCATTTACATATTTGTTGCAATTTCATTTATAAAAGCTGAAATAAATCATTCTAGGTGCCTTTCAGTAGAAAAATAGAGAAAATGTATAATATTTGCACAGTGAAATACTGGTCAGCTATAAACCATGAAATTTCATCATTTGTCACTATATGGATGCACCTAAATATTATTAAATTAAGTAAAATGATCGAGACAAATTTAACGTTCTCCACTCATGTTTTTAAAAACCAGTAAGTCAGTCGTGTAGAGGATCAGAATAAAAATGTGTGCAGGGGAGCCTGGTTATAAAAGTAGAACAGAGGGGATGGAAAGTGGTTCTGTAAGGGGCAGCAAAGCATAGCTCGAGTGAAAGAAGTACTCTTTGTTCTTTACTAGCCTACCCTACCCTGCCATGCTAAAGTAACAACATATTTCAAGATAATTGGCAGAGTAAGGTATTCACAATGCATAAATATAATTAATGGTTACTGTGTAGCAGTATTTATTACCCTGCTTTGATCTTAAGCACTATACACATATATTAAATTAACATACCACACTCCTTTAAGACATACACATATCTGAATATAAAAGAACCCAGTGAGAGATTACAGAGTAGTGATCAGCAGCAACATTCTTCCTCTCCAAGATCCAGCAACTTGAAAATCAAAATCTTTGCAAACAGAAAAACAAACAAACAAAAAAAAAGTAGATAGCTGGGAATCAAGAAGGAACTGACAGACAAATTTGAAATGACAGAGAAGTTGAAGAAATGGACCCCAACATAGAGAAAAGAATGAAGCAGTCTGGAAACTCAAGCTAGACCCCAGGAGGGAGAATCTGGCTCCATAGACCCAAGGGAAGACCCTAGGACTGGAGGTTCCGTGGAGAAACAGTGAGCCAGGCCAACTGTGCAGGCTTGAGGAGGGGCTGCTGGCTGCTGAGAAGCACAAACAGCATGGGGTTTTGCTCCAAGATCAGGCCTTCCACCTGAGGGACTGCAGCTACACAGGGAATCCAGTATGATGACTGATCTTTTGACAGAGTATTTAATCAGGTGTCATTTTTTGGAAGGCCTGATTATTCAAGTCTGGAAATCTAGAATTGAAACAAACAACTTCATATCATAGCTCCCAGGATAACCCTTCCTCAGTTGACTGGGTGACATTCAGCCACAGGAGATAGTTGTAAGCATGGCATGGGCTGCAGAGAGAACACCTAAGAAATTTCTGCTTGGGTCAGGAATGACATGTGCCCTGCCCTCCCTGGTGAGAAGCCAGGCCAGGGTTGTGTTTCATACAGGAAAGTCTGGGCCTGGCAGTACCAGTGCTAAGTACATCAGCATCTTGCTTCCATCCAGCAAAGACCTTCCCCATCGGTCAGCATGGGCAAGGATATGCCTCAGCTTGGTGCAGTGGAAGGGTGAGACTCCAGAACCTGCCAGCCTTAAAGCTAGGGATAGAAAACTAGGCCTTACTGGATTACAAAACTGATGTCCTAAAAAGAAACCACTTGTTTAAAACTATGGATAAAAACTTTTTTTCTTCTTTTTTTCACTAATTTTTATTTCTTCTTTTCATTGATTTATTGGACTTGGAGAATTTCTCTTGCTTTCTTTTACTAGTTAGTTCTCCTATTACCTTTAACTCTATAAACAATTAACAAGTTTCATTCCTATTCTATAAACTAGTTGCTAAATGAGAAATTCCATAGTTTGTTGTTATGGTATGTGTCTAGATGTTCCTGCAAAGTCTCGTGTGGTCATAGGCTATTCTGGAGGTGACTGAATCTAGAGCATATGATTGATTCATGGTGCCTTGCTAGACCTGAGGGCACTAGAATTAAGGGTGTGAGCACTCCCACCATTAGTCTGAATAAGATAATGAGCAGGGACACATTGATAAGGCTCTTGGTTGATTTTATTATCTCCTGCCACCATGAACTGTGGGCCCTCTGCCACCTTGCCTTGGAGTCAGCCAATTATGAAGAGAAATCTCTATGAATTGAAAGCCAAATGATTTTCCCCCTTTAGCTTTGGGTGTCAGGTGTTCTTTTTCTCAGTAATGAGAGAAAGATAACTAACAGATACATACATTACAATATTCAGAAAGATGAAATTGTGAAAGGAAAATCCATCCTGACGACTTTGCTTTGCATAACTAATTTAAAGTACTGTTTCGTATAACAAAACAAAACTCTAATACTTTACCATACAGTATAATCATTAAAAATTGTGTCATGTAAAAGAAGCTACCATGAGACCACACTGCCACTCATTCTTGCTTCATAAGTCTGAGTTGTGGGTGATAAGTCTGTACAGCCCTCAAACATAATAAGTGTTGAATGGGGAATACATGTACTGGATAAAATACATGAGATAAACATCAGAGCTGGACAAATGCTTTGAAAAAATGAACTTATAGATTAGAATCTTCTACCCAACAACACCAAATTGCACATTCTTCTCAGCAACATACAGATTTTCTTCAAAATGGGTCACATCTCACCCATATAGCATGCTTAAGTCAATGCAGAGTTATTTAACCCATGAAAGCTCTCAGATCATAGCACAGACAAACTACAAATAAATGGCAAGAGAAACAGGATTTATAAAATTAAATTGTATACATTTATTCTATAATTTTATTTATCATTTCTGGAATTAAGGCATATAACATGTTCTAGGAAGGATATAGTAAAAAGGAAACCCTTTCACAATATTGACAAAAAACATAAATTAATACTTCCAAATGAGAAATATGATGGAAATTCCTAAAATAATATTAATCCAAGTGCCAGGTTGTCAAAACTGTGGACAATTTACTCGGATTTAAAACTTAATTACTTGGATTTGAGGATGACTGCCTTCCTTTGCACCTTGTGGGATCATCGGCTGAGATTATTGCCTCACCCTGCAGGATTTTATACTACAAGGGTTACTGCACTTGGATTGTTGGCCTTAAAACTTACTGGGATTTACTGGGAGTTAAGGATGTTGGCCCTGCCCTATGTAACTTTCAGCACAGTTATTATTGTGGGTTCGCCCTGTTTTATGCATGCTAGGGTTATGGATTGAAGGCTTGGTACCACAGAAAGGTGCAGGTGAGCTCAGGTTATGGGTTATTCTGCTCCTGCTTCGACTGCTGTGGTATTTGTCCTTCTGTTGCTGTTACTCAAAATAGCAGGAGTAGAGCCTGGGTTCAGCCTTTTTCCCCAAGGTTCTGACTTTGTTGTTGATTAATCCTTTAACTATGGGACTATTGGAGGATTGGAGTTTGCCATGAAATTCTGGATGCATCCTCTTCTCTGGACTTTCACATGATATAACTAGAAACTGTCCCTATTTGAAATATGTACAAAGGCAATTAGTATCTCAAATATATGCAATGCCACAGTCATTTCAATGCCATTCATAATATCCAATATTTGGAAACAATCTAAGTGATCACTAACAGATAAATATGGTGCAAATGGTACATATACCCACAATATATGCCTTTCTTTGTAACAGAGGCTCTTTTCCATCTATTTCCTGGCCATGATACCTTTCCTTTGACATTGTCTTCCACCATCATATAAAAAAGAACAAAATTACATGGTTTCGGCTTTATCACAGGTCTAAAAACAATGATGCGAGCTGTCTATAGACTAAAACTTTTGAAGACGTGAGCCAAACAAATGTTTTCTTATTTTAAATTGTTATTATTGGTTTTTATTTTCCTAGCAATGGAAAGCTAAAACAGAAAATAGGTACAGAGAAGTAGCTATATTGATCATATTGCACAAAAGTTTTGGAAGTAGTTTTCAAGAAATGATGAGAAAGATTTGAAAATATGGGCTGTAGAATGTTGTAAGCAGAGCTTCATGAGTGATTTTGATGAAAAGCCTGATAGGATTTTTTGGAAGGCTGATAGAAATGGAGACTTTAGTTCATGAGATTTCAGATGGAAATGAGAATTCAATTAGTAAGCCATTTAAATTACATTTCTGAAAATATTTTAGTACATTTTTGTCACGACATGAATTTTTTTGTGAATCTGAATTTAAATATATTGGGAAAGTTTATCTGATGAAGGAAATCTCAAAGCAGCACAGCATTTAGGTGTGGCAAGACTATTACTGGCTGCTGATAGGAGATTATAGTGAGGATTGGGATTAAAAATAACCATGTGTAAAACTATGAAAGGCATATTTGCTGCAGATATTAGTGCCATTAAAAAGAAACTTTGCATGAGAGCAATTGGAAATTTGAGGGCTTCTTGGATTTGGGACTGACATCACCAGTGGTCTAAGAATGTATAAACTATTTAAGGAATTTTCTTTGTGAATAGTATAGAAGGGAACATTGCCTATATAAGTCCACATAGAGAAATGTATCCACATATTCACCTGTCACTGAGAGGCCACTGAATCTGTCATCCAAGTGGACCCAGCTACTACTATCACTGGTGGCAGATATTGTAAACTCACATGAGGGTAATTTTGTAGGCATGCAAAATGCAGTTGTTACCAGACTAGAAGACTTCCCCAAGATTTAAAAGGAAGGCATAAAAAGCTATCATATATGACAGTGTTGAAATCCTGGCAGGCATCCCTTGAGAGGCACCGCAGAGAGTTGTGAGAGTTAAGATAAAACTTCAGTGGAGATGACATGAAGTTGGAGATGTCACAAACATTGAGTGCATTCTTTAAAAAAAAAAAAAAAAAAAAAACACCACAGATAGTAGATAGTCTGCCCAAGAAGTCATGTATTCACCCAGCAAAGAGTGGTCAGGCTGTGAAAGCCCTTTGGAGCTTTAATGTTACTAGCATGTGTGCTAGATACTGGGCACGGAACTACAGGTTTCAATGTTTGCTGTACTTTGTTTCTGACTTGCTTCAGTGAAAACTTCCTTTTTATTTTCCTGTCATTCTTTGATGGCTTTTGAATAGAGGTCCTCATGCAAATATAGTTTGGCCTTTTCAGGGTGAGTGGATCGAGCATGTGTGGTTCTGGGATTAATGTATGATGCTGGGATCAAGGATGTGTGATTGGTAAATTAATTCATTGTTCGGTTTAGCATAGGACTGGATGACGAGAAGGCCTACTGTAGGCATGAGTGCTACTTGTCCTGAAGGCATGTAGCCTGGACAGAAAGAGGATTGCTATTGTTCACTTGCTGCTTCCTGTGTTCCATGCCATGAACTCTCTCTTCTCTCTGATACTCCTCTGTCATGCTGTCTGGATTTGGAACCAACTGATTATGAACTAAAATCTCAAAAGAGGAAAGATTTATTGTTCACAGTTTGTTAACTTTCAGTGTCAGATATTTTGTTTCAACCATTAGAAATGTAAGATACACTCCCTTTTGGAATGCAAATGAACTATCTGTACTACTGTACCTCAGGAGTATTTACTTTGTTTGATGTTTATATGAGCTTATAGCTCAGAGTTCAGCTTAACTTTCATAAGGGACTAGGGCTTTTGAAGGATGTTGTACCATTAAGATTTTGGCAGTTCTTTTTTTTTTTTTT
>PVIR01040240.1:0-13448 GCA_004026965.1 Petromus typicus | reverse complement strand
AAGAACAGAACCTATTCACTTGGGCAACAGGAGGCAGAAGTTTTAGGAGCTAGAATTAGGAAGTGAAAAGCTTGGGGGGCTTCACTGGGTCTGTTTTGAACTTTTTCTCTAACCATGCAAGCCCGGGGAAAACTGCAGTGATTATCACTAGATATATTTGGAGTAGAAGATAAAAGATTCTTCTTCTTTTTTCTGTTTCAGAAGACTTGGACGGGGCTGGAGGAGAAGAGTATCCCATGGATATTTGGCTCCTGCTGGCTTCCTACATCCGTCCTGAAGACATCGTGAATTTTTCCCTGATTTGTAAGAATGCCTGGACTGTCACTTGCACTGCTGCCTTTTGGACCAGGTTGTACCGAAGGTGCGACCACAGAGCTCACTTTATTTTCTGTGTAGCTGTTTGTGATTTGGAGCCATTCCCTGGATGGTGACCTCTTTGACTTTCTCTGTGACGCTTGCTGTGGGTTCCTAGACTTCTCTCTAATTTAAATTTGATGATCTTAAATCATCGAGGTAATTGTTTTTCTTGTGCTTGCCTCTTTCTTTTCATCATTACTTTTCATAAAAAGTTTGCTTCAACCCTCAGAACTGATTTTGTAGTTTCTTCAGAGGTTTATTTTAGCTGGAGTCTTCAGATGCTACAGATGTCTATCTGTCTTTCTCTAGGATGTAGTTGTGTCTTGGATTTCCTAGTCATCTGGAAGTATGATATAGTTTTTGTACTTCAGCTGTTCTATGTAGGATTTAGCAGTGAAAGGTAAGCGAATTGTAGAATCAGAAAAAGTAGTGTTTGGCGTGGGTGCAGAAGGGTGGTTTGGATTTAACAGTGTCGGAGAGGCTGTCAGAAGAGTAAGTGTTGAGGCAGCAGGGAATAGAGAACCTTCTGAGATGTTGGACAGGAGAACCTGGTGGCTTTTCTGCAGGTCAGCTTCTTTTTGAACAGCTGAAGTATATTATGTTGATACCTGTTCAGACTTGCTTATTATAGAGTGAAATAGTAAGGATTTAAATTTTTAAAACAGATGAAATGCAGAATTACAGGGTGAAGAAGGAAAAGTCAGTGAGAAGGTGAAGAGACAGTGGTTTGTATGTGTGTGAACCCTGGGGACAAGCTAACTGGTGCCCAGTGGAGTAGTGTCGTAGGCTCAGCAGAGACCAGCAGTCCGAGGTGACTGACCCAGAGCAGGAGAGACAGGCCACGTATTGGTAGGAGTAATGTGTCGTGTTTCAGGCACTACACGCTGGATGCTTCTCTGCCTCTGCGCCTGCGACCAGAGTCCATGGAGAAGCTGCGCTGTCTCCGGGCCTGTGTGATCCGGTCTCTGTACCATATGTATGAACCATTTGCTGCTCGAATCTCCAAGAATCCAGCCATTCCAGAAAGTACCCCCACTACATTAAAGAATTCCAAAGTAAGTGAAAATCAGTGCTGGGGATTGATTCGTGGACCTGGAAGGTGAGCCTGTAACCGTGGCTTGTGTGCACATCTTGTCAGGGAAGATAGCATGTCCCAGGCTGCTGGGAGCCTGATGTAATCCTTGTAGGGCTCAGGAATCTCTTATCTCCAAGACGTTCCTGCTGTACAGGGCTGGCTTATGTTACCTGTACTTATAGCTAAATGTATTTGCTATTCTTGTCCTAATTTATTTCCATGCACTGTGCATTGGATCACTTTAAATATAATGGCTTTAATGGTTTTGACTAGGAAAAAGTACAAATGAAAATGTGGGTGTATATGAAAAAATTTTAAAGGTTTAAATCATAATTCAAAGATACAGTGTGAGCAACTCACTCATTTTCTAATGTAACTGACATCTAGGATTCCTCTTTATTTTATTTTTTCTTTTGAGATAGCCTGTCAAGTAGGTTGGCCCTGAATTCACTATGTAGCCCAGGCTGGCCTCAAACTCAGAGATTCTCCTGCCTCAGCCTTC
The DNA here is from genome assembly GCA_004026965.1 of Petromus typicus. Classification (NCBI taxonomy): domain Eukaryota; kingdom Metazoa; phylum Chordata; class Mammalia; order Rodentia; family Petromuridae; genus Petromus; species Petromus typicus. The sequence goes on along the minus strand of PVIR01040240.1, from coordinate 11,514 downwards.
CAAGTGCTGGGATTACAGATGTATGCCACCATGCCCAGCGTTCCCCTGTATTCTTGACCTCTGCACAGGATTCTGATGTAGCTTTCTTTAGCACTTGTTAAGTGCCCAAAGTCAGATCACTCCCAGGCTCTGGGGAAGACTGTTTCAGAGACTTAGGGCATTACCTGTAGTGTAGGCTGTTTTTATCTCAAGATCTACCCAGTGTTTTGCATTCAGGTTTGAGGTATTCTTCTACTAGGTATACCAGCTTTGATACATTCTGTACTTTTCTCCTTTGTAATAAAATTCTAGTGAAGATGCTTGCCAAGCTTTCTAGTATAGTAGTTGTAATTGTGTAGGGGGAAGTTGGTCTCAGCCTTTTTCTTACTCATTTAATGTCACTGTCTAAATGTAATATCTTTTGAAGTTGTAAGTAATTTGTTCTTTTAATACATGGGAATTGAACCCAGGGCCTCGTGCATACTAGTGCAGATAATTTTTATTAAACTGTTCCTCCCCTAAATCAGATATCCTATAACACTTTGTATTCTCTTGTATTTTGTCTTTATGGTCACGGACATTATATATAATGATTCTTCTTCTCAGTTTAGCTCTGTGTAGGGTGATTATGTTGTATATGATACATAGGCATTAAAAGAATACTTTTGATTTCAAGATCATTAAGGCTTCCCCTTAGTATTACAGACGGATGTGATTCCAGCCATCCGTTGAACTTGGTTTGAAATTATGCTGATAGATTTAGGGCAGGAGTAGCAAGCTGTGAGAGTAGAATTTCACCCAGCAGCTGCTTCTGCTTGTAATATGAGTGCACCTTGTATCATCACCCATTTACAGTATCCCTCTCCCAGAAGCGCTGATCGTATGAGAACAGCTATGGGGAGGGTGGAGGTCGTCCCAGAGTTAGCCATACCAGGTGTGAATCAGTGCGGGGGCAGAGCAGCGTTGGGCAAACTCCTCATGCTTGGCACATCTTAGCGGCTCCAGTGCACAGTGCAAGCGCTACTGCTTCAAGTCTAAAATACCCCTGCCTTCATATTCTTATCACTGTCTATTCATTTTTAAAAAGTAGACTTGCAAAGCCAAAGTGAAATGAAAACCAAGATCTTAATCCGGTAGTAAGCCCAGGCCATCTGGCTGCTGCTTCTTTGCCTGTTAAGAGATCCTCTAAGAGGGTGTGGGGCCTGCGGTGGCAGGTATCCCATGCATGGCCTTGCCAGTATGCCCACAAGTGCATGGCATTCAGGGAGTTGCCAGCATGCCGAAAGGAAGTCATCCCGTGTTTCTGGACTCCAGCTTTTTGTATTTGATCCCCCTCTCTCTCTTTTCAGTAGCATAGCTTGTGTGGGACACTGGAGCCGTTGTGGTGGCAGCAGAAGTGTTTTCCCCTTAAAGCCAAGCCCATTATTTTTGATGGAACAGCAGGACGTACAGGGCATGTCTGAAGGGCAGGACAGCTGGCACGGCGGACGACCCACCCCCTGTCCCCTGGGAGGTACTTCACTTCTTGTGCTTAAACCTAGCTGTAGCCTGACTTTGACCGAGGGGCTTACTCCAGACTGAGCTGACCCCACTTTCTGTGGATTCCCTCCCGGCTGTCTGCTCCCAGAAGGTCCTGAGCGGCTTCCTGCTGTGGTCGGGCCGGCCCTCCTTTCCTGCCTCACGGCTGTGCCTGGTAGCTGCTGGCTGCCGTTCTGTTTTAATGTAGAGCAGTGGCCTGCTGAATCAGAGAAAATGCCCCAGTGTCTAGCTACCATGTTTCTGTCTTTAAAGATGAGGACGATAGGGGTTGATCTCAATAACCTTGGAGGTTGACTTACATTCGTCCCTCTTCTCCTTTACTGAACAGTCCTGGGATTGTCTTTTCATGTTGTACCAGTGTCAAATTGGGGATCTCTCTGTGCTAGAGTAAAATCTCAGCTTTGGGACTGTGTTCAGCCTTAGAGCTCTTTAAACAGAGTTGTTTTGCTGATTTGTGGTGTGTTTTGCTATTTTCCTCTCTTAGTCCTTTTTATGTTCTCTTTCTTACAGTGCTTGCTTTTCTGGTGCAGAAAGATTGTTGGGAACAGACAGGAACCAATGTGGGAGTTCAACTTCAAGTTCAAAAAACAGGTATGCACTCTTTCTTACCCTCTCATTGCTTTTCAGGTGATACTTTTTTCCCTTTAATGGAAAAAAAAATGTTTGTATTGATTTTAAAAAATCAATAAAAGTGGTATTTTAGCCATGAACTTTATGTACTAAAAAAGTAACAGCAAAATTCATAAAGTATATTATGATGATGTTAAACATAAAAGGTGAGTGGACAAATTGAATTACATACTTAACATAGTATTGTTAGTCTCTATTAAGTAGATTAAAATAGGAAAAGAGGAGTAAAAGAATATTCATTGGATTATAATATGTAATACCAAGAAATTGGAATCAAATGATACCTTGTTCTTACGAATTTCAGTAGGTTAGTTAGTATGTTTGTGGTACTATACTGCATGTAGTAGCACAGGGTTTTGGGTTTGTTTTGTTTTGTTGTTTTTTGAGGCAGGATCTCACCGTGTAGTTCAGATGGGCCTTGAACTCACTAGGTAGCCCAGGCTGTCTTCAAACTCATGGTGATGAGAATTTACTTTTCTCACAGCTCTGGAGTTGGAGAAGTCCAGGATTAAGCCGCCTGTAGGTCCAGTGCCTGGTGAGACCCTGGTGTCTCTGCTCCTGACTGTCTCTTCCCTCAGTGGGAAGGAGCACTGTCCTCACAGAGAACGTGGAAGACTGAAAGGGCCAGAGCCATGTGGACCCTTAGTTAGGAGGCCCCATCCCCTGAGCCTCTGACCTGATCGCCTCCTCCAGGCCCTGCCTCTTAATTCTACATGGAATATTTAATTTCAGCATGGGTTTTGTACTAGTTGTGAAACGACCTTCCTAAGATCAAGTAATATGTTTCAAAACCTGTTATATAGTATATTCCCACTGAGTTGTGGTTCAGAGTTGGAGGTCTCAGTCTTTGTGGATTTTTCCTTAGAACATAATAATTGTTCACAGAAACCCCCACCATTCTGTAGGAACTGCAAATATCCACTGCAATTGTTTTTTTGGCAAGAGGCTTGTAAGTAGCCAATCTGAAAGTTCTAGCAGGTTGTTCCACCACATGTAGTTTTCTCGGTCGTTCTCCATTTTGTTCTTCTTAAAACCCTAAGAATCTGCCAAAATGCCCTCCATCTCCCAAAACTGTATTAATACAGTACTTTATTAAAATAAATTTTGTAAAACTGTAGTAGACATAACATATTTAGAGTTTAAACTATAAAACTATTTATGGGGGCGTTTTTCTGACCACATCTGAAATCGAGTTTCTTTACAATTTGTGGATACTCTAGGAACATAACCCCTGGGAATTTTGAAGATCTGTTCATGACATAAAAGAAAAAGGAGTAGGAACTATTTTGTATTGAGAGCTTGTTTTTGAGGTTTTAACAGGGTTAGAACAGACATTCAAACACCTTGACCAAAGCAATGTCCTCCTGCATCAGTTAAGGTGGTCCTCTTCCTCTGAGCCTTGTCAGGAGTGTCACACAAGAAGTGGTGAAAGAGGAAGGGGACACCAGCCAGCCAGCTGCATCAGCTCAGTCCACCCAATAATAGGTGTGACAGATGTCAAAGCCAGATTGCCCTCATAGCCAGTTATCTTGTATTGAAAGACAAAGATAACAACCTAATACACAGAGTTAACCTTGATTGGATTTGAGATTGGAGAACACAGACTTATATAAAAGACATTTGGGGCAGCTGAAGATATTTGACTGTATTATGGTTATTGGATGATTTGAAACATGTTAATTTTCTTGCTTGTAATAATGATATTATATATATCTATTCGTGCTGAATTATTTGCATCTCTTCTTTCCCAGAGCGTATGGGTTAAATATGTAAGTAGAATGAGAAGGGGGGTGAAAGAGTAAAATGTGGCGAACTATCCAGTGATAAGCACGTGTACAGGAATTTAGTACACTATTATGCTTTTGTAATAATGTACTAAAATTATTAGCCTAAATTTGTTTTTGTGGTTCAAAGTGAATGTGTTTGTAAATGAAAATAATTTATATGGTTTTGTGTCGAGGACATTTTGGGGAAGCCATAGTCTGCCCTTTTGTCTGTGTTTTGCTTCGTCTGTACTTGTATTGGCCACAGTAAAGATGTGTTTTGCATGTGTTTACTTAGCCTCAGCAGCATCTTTTTTCCACCTGTCTTCTCTACTTAGCATTGACTGTGAGAGTTATCACAAGTACAGTTGGTTGTCCCTTCCTTCAAAGGGTAGGTTTTTGTCTGAGCTCTGCATAGAAGCCAGTCTGTGTATAAAGAGGTAATAGGTAAAATTGTGTCTCATTTGCCTTAGTTGAGCTGTTGGATTTTCCTTATTGGAGTCTTTGACACATAAGTATTTCTTTTAGGCCACTAGATTAATTCTTTATTTTGTTTAGTCCCCTAGATTAAAGAGCAAGTGTATGGGACGATTGCAGCCACCCATTCAATATGAAGATGTTCATACCAACCCAGACCAGGACTGCTGCCTACTGCAGGTTACTACTCTCAATTTCATCTTTATTCCAATTGTCATGGGGATGATATTTACGCTGGTAAGTGGAAACTCAGGATGTTATTCTTGCTGTCTATAGAGTTTGAAGGAGATTTATAAATTTAAACATTGAGGAAAAAAATATCTGAGGAATAATAAGATAGTCTGAAATAAAACTTCTCTATTAGAGAAGTTAATTATATCTAAGAATATTTTACTTGTTCCATTCTCTGTAGGAAGAGAAATGTTTTTCCATCTTTGTGTGTACAGTGATTACTTTTGAGAAAAACGGTGAAAGGAATAATAATAAAGCATATATAAATGTACTAACATTGTATACTAGGACCTTGAGGCATGCATATTGTCATAAACAGAATATTAAAATATAGGCTGATCAGCTCTGTCCTTTATATGATGATGCTCTGACTACTCAGAGCTTGACTAAGAATTAGATTAGTGAATGATATATGTGTCTGTGGCTTATTTTTCCATGTCTTAAAAATTTTTAATTGGATTGGCAATTGGAAAGTTCATGTTGTGTTCTCTGTGTCTCAGGCTTATGTTCAGAGATACATGGTGTTCCTCTCAAAATGAAAATAGCTTTTTAAAATTGTAAAAGAAGTAATGTATGCTTATGTAAAGAATTTTAAAAGTGCATAAATGCATTGAAGAGTCAGAGGTGATTTAGACTTCCACTGTATTACAACTGCAACTAAGCTTCTGACTTAATTTTTAGTGTGCCTGTGAATATGCTTATATATCCTCTCCCAAATAATTTGATATAATTGAATTATGTCACACATAAATATTCTTTTTGTTTGAGAGGGTCTCGCTTGTAGTTCAGGCTGGCCCTGAGCTTAGCCTTGAACTCAGCAATCCTCTTGCCTCTGCCTCCCAAATGCTAGGATGACAGGCATGAGCCACCACGCCCGGCACGTGGTATGTGGTTCTGATTGCTTGTGGGCGTGAGTCTCCACGCCTGGTATTGTCATATGTAGTTACTGGGGTTAGAACCCGGGCCCTTGTGCTTACAAGACAGGTACCAGAACCACTGGGCTAAATCCCTGGCCTGTACGTGGTATTCTTAAAGGCACTTCTCCCACCTTCCAGGTTAGGACACATTAATGACCCGGTTCTAGACTCATACTCTATACACCTCATACTAATTCTGTATAAACCTACATATATGTACTTGGAGATTTTGTAGTTCTTTTACAAAAATGGGATCAGATGTATGTTTTATTTGTTTTGCTTCACTGTTCAACAGTATCTCATCAAAATCCTCCAAGTCATCTCTCTCAGTTCTAACTCAATTTAAAGGAAAATTACCTTTGATGATAGTCTGTGTGTGCTGTGTGCTGTGTGTGTGCTGTGTGTGTGTGTGTGTGTGTGTGTCCTAATTTATTCATCCATCTGTGAGGATTTCTTTAGTGTAATTTAAATGTATTAAGCTGAGAAGACCTTATAAAATCATCCTTAATTTTTATGTCTTTACAAAGGTGTTGATGTTCTAACTTAGAAATTAATCTTTTGTCCTTCTGAGTTATAAACTATATCTAGAAGGTCTCAATTTAGGGTGAGCTGTAGGAAATCATGGTTACAGTGGATACTAAGTCTGCTTTTCCCTTCTAGTTTACAATTAATGTGAGTACGGACATGCGGCATCATCGAGTGAGACTGGTGTTCCAAGATTCTCCTGTCCGTGGTGGGCGGCACCTGCGCAGTGAACAGGGTGTGCAAGTCATCCTGGACCCCGTGCACAGTGTTCGACTCTTTGACTGGTGGCATCCGCAGTATCCATTCTCCCTGCGAGCGTAGTTACTGCTTCTCTCCCTTGGGGCAGCCCTGAGTCTAGTCTGTTAGTAATCAGATTCCAGTTTGGAAGGGGCAGCTGGATTGTGTATCTGATTAGTAATGCACATGCTCTTTGGATTCCTGGGGCTTCTGTTACAGGAAGGAGAGGGGTTCAATCAAGAGGAAAACAACTATGATTTATAAACATTCTAATGTAAAAATTTGCATTTGAAAGGATAAACCTGGCCCTGTTCTCTGTGTTAAAACCTAGTTCGGTGCTATTGAGTTTGTTTCTTTATTTTCTCATACCAGTGGAAAAGTGGATGATCTCGCTCTAGGGAAAAATAAATCTTCAAGCAAGAAAGTTTTCCTGTATGGATCAGAGGAACCCCAAGGCATAAAATTATTGCTACTGTTGCTTCCATTGTAGCTGTCCCTCAAATTGAAGTGAATATTTTCTCTTCTTCATTTACCCTTCTCCAGAAATAAAGCAGGGGCAGGGTTTTCAGAATCTTATAAGATTGACTTGTGTATCTTTTCTTAAAAATAATTTTTGGATATTTATTGCATAAGTATTTTGCCAGTTTTGGATTTTAGGGTTTTGTTGTTTTGTTTTTGCATAAGACTCATAGTGATGATGATGGGTCTTTAGTACTGTACTGAGAACTATACATAGCATTTCTAATCCTTACAGCCTGGAGAGGTAGGTGAAACTATTTCCATTTCGTGGTGGAGAAGCTAGTTAATGTCTTACCAAGGCCATAACAGCTAGGAAATATAGAGCGAGTATTCCAACCTAGATCATTTTTGCTATCCACAGTTCCATTTTTCTCATGGGAGATAGAGGGGAAAGAGAAGATGCAGAGTGTAATAGACCAAAAATAAAAAAAATAAGAGTGAATAAAAATTTGATTAAGGTGTCCCTAAGTCCTGATCAGCCTAAAAAGTAGTAAGAGCGATGAAAGAATCATGTCACTACATGTTGTTGAGTAAAATGTAAAACACACCAAGAAAGTTATTTGGGGAAGAGTAGTGGCATTTTCATGAAGTTGTTAGGCATTTATCATGCTGAAAGCCATTTCAGAAATGGATGGCGTGTTGGCACCAGCCTCTTGAAGCATAGGCACTTAGTGACTTTGCTGTGCTCTGCCCTGCACCAGCTGCCTCTGCTGCCATCCTCTGGGTGTGCAGGAGCCTGGCCTTTGGTCTGCAGAAATGCTGATGTCCACATGTCGGGCAGAGGACTTGCTGTAGCTGCTGTGCTCTGAGAAGAGGGCCATGACTGTTCTGTTTACACAGATAACCTTTCTGTGCTCATGCCACACCCCCATCAGTGAGCTGGATATTGTCAGGAATTGGGCATTAAGACAAGCCCAATTAGCCCTCCCCCTGAAGTAAATTAGAATTATGTCTTTAGACATAAAAGCCTTCTTTGGGACAGGTATTACTGGGATCCAAGCTGCTAAATTAGTACGTTGTTTTTTCCTTACCATCCTCCCCATCCCCTGCTATTTAAAGAACATTCTTAGGAAGCATCTGCTTATTTCTGCTGCTGACAACTAGCCTAACCCCACATTGAGGGTGGCGCTTCAGCTCTTCTAGAAAGTGAGCCTCAGTCAGTGAAATACAGTACGGACATGCGAACATAGAGGATTTGGGCATTTAAAGAGTGCACCCGGGACCAAAAGCAGTCACAGATCTCTGCGAGAAAAAAAATGGCCTCTTTGAGGCAGAAGGAAAGAAGAATGGAGTCCTCAGTTCCCCCAGTAGAAGATGCCTTGGAGCGGGAGGAAGTTGTTTGGGTGGAATGTATGCCTCCCATTGAGTTAAAAGGGGTGAAATAAATTGGGCTTACTAATTGTGATATGATTCAACTTCTGAGTTTTTGTGTCAAATTCCATGGTGTGGTGTCAGTTGTGATGCTAGGTATTGCTTCTGCTGTTCTCAGTGACACGCCATTGGGAAGGGGCTTTGTCAGAGTTACTGTGGCTTCACTCTGCGGCTTTCGCTGAGTGACCTCGCATGATTTCCTTTTGGTAACTCCAGGTCACCGGGGAAGAGTTGGAATTTTCTGGACTTAAGGTTAAAAACTTAATTTTTCACTTCTTTAAATAGATACATAATTTTGAGGGTCAAAGTAATACAAATTTAGCCCTTCCTCCAAAGTAAATTAGAATTCTAGCCACATATTAGAGGAAAAAATAATAAACGGTTCCATTGATCTCAACTATAGCCTTTGCTGCTGATAAAGAACTATATATATATATAGAAGATCTTCGTGCATATGTGAGCGTTATGTGTATAAAAAATCTTCGCACTTTCAGAGTACTTACTGGGTATTTGTAAAGGATTGAGTAGGCACTGTGATGAAACTTCACAAGCCAGATGGGTAAGATGCATTAATAGCCACAGGGGGACAGGGTAAGGGAGCAATTCATGAAGGTTTTAAATAAAATTTGTCAGGAGTTCTGGCATCTGAGTCTGTTTTCATCTTATCTATATATAATAGACAAACATTGCATTTTATAGTAACAGTTTGAGAACTGTCGGATGCTTGCAGGCAAGTGACACAAATCGCTGAAGAGTGTACTACCCATTGTATCTGGGTTTCAAGTTTCTTCAGTTAAAAAAAACTGGGAGAAGGCAGATGAAAAAGGTGACAAGCTGCGGGCCAGTTGAGGGAACAGGTGGTTATATTAGGGGCAGGATGTGTGCTGCATTCCCGACCACAAATGAGATCTTGAATCTGCCAGGTAAAGTCCTGGCATGCTGTCATTTACAGAGGCCCAACCAAGATGGCGCACAGCATCAAAGCAGAGCACTCAATCACGTGCCAGCGCCTGGGGGCAGAAGGCGGGGCCTCGGGAGAGAGATGTCAGGCCCCGCCCCGGGGCGGGGCTAGGGTCCAGTGGCGGGAAGGGCGGGGCCTAAAGGCAAGGCTCTAGGGCGGCGGAGGTTGCAGCTACCTCTGCTCAAGCTCGGCTCTCGAGGACGCGTCGCTCTGTCCGGGTCGGGGGCCAGCGCCCTGTTGCCTACCAGCCAAGCTGCCCGCTGCTGGGCCTTCGGCGATTGCAAGCAGGTGAGCGCCCAGAGCCCGAGCGGAGGACGGTACCTCTTTTTCCCAGCTCCAGCTCCCTGCACTTTGGGAGGGTCTCTGTATGGCGCGCGTTGGGAAACAGCCTTATTTTACTCTGCGTGTTCCTGGCAGGCTTAGTTGCTGCTCGACCCTGCCCCTCCTCGCCAGCCTTGCGGTGCCCTGTGTCCTTGGGGATGAGAATGGGGGTGATGCCCGATTTGCAGGGAGGGCATGGAGTTCGCTCTCAGCTCCTGGGGTTCGCGGGAGGGGCTGATCTGGCTCGTCTGTTGGTGAGAACTGAGTGTACTGCGCCCCACCCCCGTATCCCCTCCAGAAGAGTCAGAAAGCGAGTCTCCAGGGCCGACTCAACTCCTTTGGAACAGCGCTTGTGAGGGGTTGAGGTCTGCGTGCTTCCCAGGGGTCTTAGTCCTGCCGGCTTGCTTCATTATACCCCTGTTACTGTCTGCCGTCTGCTCTCTCTTGCTGGAACTGTCAGGCTTGGCCTATGCCAGAGGTGTCCCCATCTCCGCAGTGCCCGGGCGGTGGGGTGGAAGGAGCGGCACCAGAGGCCTGTGGGGGTGGGGACGAGGGTGGGCGCAACAGGAACAGACAGCTGGAATAGATTCCTGGACTGGGAGGTGGGAATGGGTAGCCGATTTCTGGCCGCAGTAGGCATGGTCTCCAGCACAGATCTTGAGGTTTTGATGGCCGGTAGAGAGAGGTCGGGCTGGAGGACTTGAGAACGTGGTATGGGTGGTTTCCTTTGAGTAGGAGGAGTGATCCAGGACCAAGTGCCATTAGGTGCTGATGTCACCTTTGAGAGAGATGTGCTGGTGGGATTCCTGAGAGGGTAGGGGACTTGAAGCCACCGTTCAGCTCTATGCCAAGAGCAAGTGGTTTAGGAGGATGGCCTCGGTTGAGCTGAAGGGGCACCCCAGGAGCTCTGTTTCAGGGTTCTGCAGTCCTTTTCAGAGTTGTTAGAACTGTTTCCCTTAGGTTCAGTGTCCAGCTGACATTTATTGGGTCCCGATTCAATGCCAGAGACTACTGCGTGCTCTGTCTTCTGAAGACAATTTGGAGTCATCACACAGTTGAAGATATCTATAGCAGCACATATAATAGGCACTCTGTTAACACTAACCCCCTCTTCCACACAAGTTAGGTACATTTCTTTTGGATTAGCAAAAGCAAGAGTTTTAACTTGATTCCAGCCCATGAAGTCCCTACCACTAACTAGCCAGGTAGTCCCATCGAGGCTGCCTTAGCTGGGATTGGAGTGATTTCCCTTGGTTCTTTCTTGACCACGTCCTGAGGGGGCTTCCTAGAGTAACTGAGTAATGAGAGGACGGGTCGCACAGTGGTCACTGGGCTCAGGAAGGCACCAGGTTTACAAGGAGGGAGACGCTGTCTCAGGAAGATGGAGGAGCGAGAGCAGGGCCTGCAGGGCTCCTCATCCCGTGGGACTTGTGTGTGTGCTGCTGAGCATGCATGTCGGAGTGCATGAGGGCCGGCTGTTGGACGGTATACGAGGGATTGGTTTGGAGAGGCTGGCGAGGGCAGGGCAGGCAGGCAGGCCGCCTGCTGGATCACCTCTCTGAGCTGATAGCGAAACCTTTGAGTTAGAAAGTTACCAAGGATTCGCTGTGAGTCCTTTCTGTTCATCTGAAGGTAAGGGCAGGAGCTGGAACAGGATGAGTAGTGGAGCTGTGGTACCATGATTCAGGGGCGAAGACTCAGAGGCCTGGGAGTTGGGGCTGTAAGATCTGGGGAGGCTGGGGTGCAGCTCAGTGGTGGAGACTTTGTCTAGCTTTTCTTGTCTGATCTTCAGCCCTGGAAAACAAAGCACAAACCCACAAATAAATACACACAGAACCTTCAGGACAGATACGGGGAGCAAGCCAGGGCCTTCTTATACCAGGGATAATTTTCCTGGGGCCTTAGGCTCCACTGTATCAAGCACAAGGTTTGGTGACTGAGTAATGAAGAGTTTAAAGTGTGTGTGTGTACAAGAGTGTGCTTCAGTGGGGTGTACCAAGCGGAGGAGTTCCTGAGGAGCAGGCAGGATTAAGAGTGAAAAGTG
>PVIR01040239.1:0-13507 GCA_004026965.1 Petromus typicus | reverse complement strand
GATCAAATTGAAGATATCAGTGACATTCTCCAGCTGCAAGCCAAGGAATATCAAAGATTGTCAGCAAACCATGAGAATGTAACAAAGGTCAAGGAAGGATTTCCTATAAATTTCAGAAGGAAAATCTGCAAGAGGAGTTCAGAATTTTTATTGATTGCATTATTGGAAGATTGAATTATTAGATAATTGCATTATCTGGAGGATTTGTTTGTCTGAAATTGTCAGTCTTTCTTGGTCAGTTACTTCTTGAAGAATTTGACAAGTGCATACTCATCTGAAGAGGAAGTCAATGGTATTTCTAATTCTAATTTCTTTCTTTTTTTTTTTTTTTGAGACAGGGTCTCGCTTTGTGGTTCAGGCTGACCCTGAGCTCAGCTTCAAACTCACATCACAGCAATCCTCTTGCCTCTGCCTCCTGAGTGCTGGGATTACAGGCATGAGCCACCACGCCCGGCACTGTGGTGTGTGGTACTGGTTGCTGCTGGGTGTGAGTCTCCACACCCACTATTGTATGTGGTTAACCAGGGATCAAACCTGGGTCCTTGTGCTTGCAAGACAGGTGCTGGAACCACTAAGCTAAATCTCCGACCCCTCTAATTCTAATTTCTTGAAGAAAAGTTATTCCAAAGTTGCTGATTCGACCTTCCATAATACAAATGCTGTATTGTTTTCCCTATAAAAATGAGTGCTACCTATAGGGTGACATATTTCATTTAAAATTATGATAAAAAGATACTATGGACAATTTAGTATCATAACCAATTTTAAGTGTGTATTTATTTCAGTAATGTTATGTAAATTTACATGGTTTTGCAACCAATCTCCAGGATTATTTTTATCTTATAAAACTGGAACTTTGTATGTATTAAATGATTTCTTCTTTAAGTCTCTGATGGAAAGTACATTTTTTCTTTCACCTGAATTATCTTCTCAGCTACCAATCTGAGCTCAGTCTAATACCAGTTGTCAGAATGCTCTAGATTTGGTCCAGTTAGTATAATGGTCTTTAAAAATGTCTATAATTTATAGCTATTTTTATTACTGTTAGTAACATTGATCTTCCAGGAATGCAGTCTTATCTTGTGTCCACATTTAACCAGGAAAGAAGACATTCTGACTTGTATACAATATCTTTTAGATTTTGTTTTCTCTTTGGTAGCTAGCGACAGCCCTCAAGATCTTGGGCATGCTGAGCAAGCACTTCACCACTGAGTTATCCTTCTAGTCTCTACCTTGGATTTTCATCTTTCCTTTTTGTGACAATTGCTACAATAATTTTAAAGTTGATTTCCCTCTCTTCTCACTCTCTTCTTAGTACATACTTTGATTTTCAAATTTAAATTCAAATTTTCAAATTACTGTCTAGTTAACAGAGTTATCAAGATGGTATTTTCAACCCCTCTCTGGATCATTTTCTGTTCCCAGGATTTGGTTATTTGTGCTCCTTTCCTGTGTGATACAGTCTCATCTCTCAGGCCAGTGCTCAAGGTTATATCATGAGTATCTTCTCCATGCCTGTGTAGCATCTTTTGACTTTTCTTTCTTTCTTTTTTTTTTATTATCTTTATTGGTACATTAAATATACACATCATGATTGCACTCCATATCTTTTGACTTTTCTTGTTATACCCCTGCTGCTGAGCTCAGTTTTCCCAGCTTCAATCCACCAAATTCTAGGAGGGATTCTAGTTTCCAGCACCATATTTCTATACACACAGAACACTAAATGAGCTTTGTCATTTGCAGATGTGTGACTTGGGTCGACCTTTTTAAATTTCTTTGAATTTATATTTTTCTCCTTTGTAAAAGGGAGAATTTGATTTGTGAGAATTACATAAAAAGGTGCAAAATGAATGCTCAATAAACATTTTCATGTGTGTGTCTGTTTTCTGTCCATTTGACAGGACAATCACTTCATGTTTATGAATCTTATTTTTCTAGTAAGAATTTAAGAGTTTTAGAGAAAAGTATCAAGCCATAAACTTCCTGTGACTCTCCTGAGCCACTGTGACTGTGCTGTCCAAATAGCACTAAACTCAGCATTTAATGAATATGTGAAGGAAAGTTTTTATTTTCTGGTACGGAGTGTTAGAACAATACCATATGCCATGTCTTAGATAGCGTTCTCTTGTATCCTTACTAAGATATGTAGAGAAGTGTATCATGAAAAAGAGTGTTTTATGCCTCATTAGAGCACTCAGCAACACCGAAGCTGTTTTGAAAACACTGCTGCTGGGGCAGCTGCAGTCGCTGCAGGACGGCTAATGATGAATATGTGTGTTTGCCCACACGTCTGGTTCTGTCCTGATGAGGTAGATAATGGGAAACATTTCAGTAAGGTGTGCTTTTGAGAGGGCTCATAGAGCGCACTGATGTATGCTACAGAAAAAGGCACTGAAGCTTTCCTTTGGAGTTGGAATTGCTGATACTTCCCAAATGTATGTTCTACAATATATTGATCTGATTTAGTATCACAAAAGGTTTTGTATAAACCACCATTTTATCATTATACAGCATCATTTCAAATAAAATTACAATGCAAAATAAATTCTGTCAGAGTATTTTTGACAGGGACTGATGATAATGTGTCAGTTATGGGGTATATTTTTAAAATTTAACTATTGATTGTACTTTTGTTTATACCTCACAGATCTGCCCAAGCACTTATCATTTCTTTAGGGAAACATTACAAATCTTTTTGTAGTCTTTTGAATTTACCAGTATATGGCACAATTTAATTCTCATAATTCTGCTTAATTCTTCATAGTCATCAGTGACTATGAAGATTGCTGTTGAATCTCCTTACAATTAAAACACCATATATTTGCCCAGCTAACTAAGTGAAATTTGTTTTATATAATATTGTGGCTTCTATTTTTTTTCTTCTGCACTATATCGTTGCCTTTACTGTTAATTATTCTATACCTCCTGATTGTGATCCAACTTTTAAATAAATTCATTAATTATTTACATACCAAGTGCCTACTACAGAGCGGACTCTACAGGAGCATCCAGAAAAAAGGTGAAGAGTGGAAACACATCACAGTCCTAAAGAGCTTGTAGAATTAATTGCAAGAAATCTTTAGATTTAACAAAGAGACAATGAGGATAACATAAACATGATGCCCAAACAGTTTAAATGTCTAAAATTAGTTACTGTAAGTAGAGTCATACAACAGATATGCTTTTTAAAAATTTTGGTCCACATTTATAAGGTGATTACAGTGCATATTCAATGTAGACTTCTTACTCTTCTTACTTATCACACAAATTAAGATCCATAACCTTAAAATTTCCACATATTCAGAATGTTTTGGCTTGTATTAATTATATGATGAATTATGCTTTAATTTCTATGGTTTTATGCATTAAGCAGAAATGATCACTGCTTGTTTAAAATGATATTGTGAATACAGAACCATTATTATTTTCAGTAGTCCATCTTCTTTTCTTTTACATTATTTCACATTTATTTTTGCATTATTTTACATTTGCACATTATGATTGCATTCAACAGTGAGAATTTTTACCAGTATATGGCACAACTTAATTTTCATTTTTCCCATACCCTTACCCACCCTACCACCCCTATATACATAAGCTTTGTTTCCTTTCTTTTTTTGTTATATTCTCATTATTTTTCCCCTCGTTATTTACCTTTTAACCCTACTTCGCTATGAGTATTTTCTATTTTACAATATATAACATACATTCTAGAACTCATTTACATCTTCATTTTGGTCATTTTGGTATTGGGAACAATCTGCTTGTCACATGGTGTCAGATCTCATGAAAAAAGTGGATGAAGACACATCGCAACGCTTCTCAAACCTACCTTTCCTCTAGGTGCCACGCGCTTTCCATCGCATCTTACAAAGATAATTCATGAAAGGGGACTTCCAGTGTTGCTTCAGGAAGTGGGAAGACTGATGGGATAAATATATTTAAAGCAAGTCAGAGTATTTTGACAGGGGCTGATGGTAATGAGTCAGTTGTGGAGTATATTTTTAAAATTTAACCATTGATTGTACTTTTGTTTATACCTTACAGATCTCCCCAAGCACTTATCATTTCTTTAGGGAAACATTACAAATCTTTTTGTAGTCTTTTGAAATGTATGCCACATTGGACACCCCACTGTGGAATAGCAGAGCAGGACTTCTTCTCCTATCAACCTGTGACTTCGTACCATTGATCCTTAGTTTCCATTGTGCATCTCATGAAAGATGTATATTTAGATCTATTTCCCATTTTTAATTAGTTTTTTTTCCATTGAAATTTTGAAATTCCTTGTATATTCTGGATATCACTCCCACATCAGATGTATAGTTTGCAAATATTTTTTCCCACCCTGTCAGTTGTCTCTGGACTCTGTTGGCTCTTTCTTTTTTGAGGAAGAGGCTTTTTAGTTTGCTATTATTTCATTTGTCTGTTTTGGTTGTGCTTCTGGTACTTTTGAAGTTTCATTAAAAGAAAAAGCAAGGCAAAATACTATGTCCATTTTCATATCCTGATATGTTTTCCTTCTTTTATTCTATTATTTTTATAATTTAAGATCTTATATTTAAAGTCTTTAATACATTTTGAGTTGATTTTATAGCTGGTGAGGTATAGTGATCTATTTTCATTCTTCTAACTGTAAATATTAGTAAGTTACAATTCCATTTGTTGAAAAGACATTGTTTCTCCTATGCATGTTATTGGCATCTTTATTAAAAATAGTTGACCATAGAAGTGTGGCTCTACTTCTTTGCTTCTGTATTCTGTTTTATTGGTCTACATTCCACTTTCTATGCCAGCACTGTGTTATTCAGCTTTGTAGTATGTTTTGGAGTCAGATGATGTGCTGCATTGTTCTGTTTGCTTGTGATAGTATTGGCTATTTGATTTTGTAATTGCATGTACATTTTAGAAATACTTTTCTATGACTCTGAAGAATGTCATTGCTACTTTGGCTGAGATTGCATTGGATGTGAAAATCACAGTAAGTAGTCTTGACATTTTTTAAAAATTGATTTTATTGGTACATTTTATACCTACATTACGTTTGCATTCAACATTAAGAATTTGTACCTGCATATGACACATCTTGATTCTGATTTTTTTTCATTTCCCTGCTCTCCCTACAGCCTCTACCCTCTTATATATGTAAGGCTTATTTTCATTTTTTTGTTTTTACCATCAAATTTTTTCTTTCTTTTCCATCTTGACATTTTATTAGTACTGATTCTTGCATAAAAGCAGGAAATCATTCCATATTTGTGTATCACTTGAATTTCTTTTGTTAATTCTTTATAACTTCCTTTATGGAAAATTTTCACTCCTTTTGTTAAGTTTATTCATGGATACTGTATTTGTTACTTGCAGTTATTATAGATAAATTGCTTCTTGATTTCTTTTTCATACAAATCTCTATATAACTTAGAGTGATGTTATTGTTTTGTGTGCTGCTTTTGTATCCCTCAACTTTGCTGAATTTATTCATTCTTATAGATTTTTAAAGTTTTTTCACATCTTTGTATGTGTGTGTATAAGATCATGTCATCTGAAAATAATGGTGGTTACATTTGTATTCTAATTTATTCTAATATCTTGATTCTGACTTCTAATAATGTATTCTAATTTATGTGTCCTTTATTTTTCCTCCTGTTTAATTCTCTTGCCCAATTCCTCCCTGTGCAGAAGTGGTAAAAGTGGGTATTCTTGTTTTGTTCTTCATCTTAGAGAGCTTTCAGATTTTCTCCACTTAATACAGAATTAGCTATTGGCTCGTTATATTTTGTCTTTATATATTGAATTTTTCTCCTTTTATAGCTAGTATTTTATCATAAAAATTTATAATTTTATGGGGTTTTTATTGTATTTATTTAGATGATCGTATGGTTTTTGTCCCTCATTCTGTTGGTTTAATATATCATGTTTACTTGACATTTTAAAAAAATTAATTTTATTGGTACATTTTATACCTACATTATGATTGTTGTAGTTATCAATAATAAATGTAGTTTATACCTACATTATGATTTGTGTAGTTTAACTATTGTTGCATCCTTAGGATGATTTTCATTTCATCATATTAAATAATATTATTAATGTGTTATAGGATTTGTTAGGATTTTGTTGCGGAGTTTTGCATTTATGCGTCAAGAGCATTGGCCTGTAATTTCCTGTTTTGTTGTCTCTTTACCTTTCTTTCATATTAGAGTAAATCTAACCTCTAGAGTTGGTTGAAAACTTTCCTTTTCAATATTTTAATAATTTAAGAAGAACTGATGTTAGTTCTTTCTGACATGTTAGAACTCACCAATAAACTTTTCAGATTCTGGTCTTTTCTTTGGTGTTAGACATTTTATCATTGATTCAATCTCATTAGTTATTACTGGTCTGTTAAATTTTTTTTTATTTCTCCACAGTTCCACCTTGGTAAGGAAGATATATGGCTATGAATGTATATATTGTAAGATATATTAGTTGGCATATAGTTATTTACATTAAAATATAATTATTCTTTATATTTCTGTGTTTTGGTTTTAGTGTCTACCTATTCATACCTGCTTTTATTTAAGTTTTCTCTCTCTCTGAGTCCAGTTAGAGTTGGTCTCTATAGTTTATTTTTTCAAAGAACTAGCTCTTTGTTTCGTTGCTCCCTTATATTATTCCTTTTGTTCTGTTTCCATTTTTCTTCTCTGGCATAATGATGCATGCTTAAATTATTAGTAGTTGGATTTGGTCTGAGGCAAAATGGAAATCTACTTATTAAAAATAATCAGTGTTCAAAAGCTAAAAGTAGTAATATATTAATTAATAGAAAAGTTGATTGTTAGCTATTTTAACTACTGTGACGTTGGAAAAGTTAGGCAAGTTATTTGAGTATCTGATCCTCTTTTTGTAGGTTAGGACATATTAACTAATGTCCCTCAGTACTTCTTTCACTTTCAAATATCATATGGCTGAGTTTTCTTGAATGATAGATGCTTCTGTAGATAAAGTAGAATCTAATGAAGTGGGTTCATAGCTCTGAATTATTTACCATCACTAAGTGAAGCCACTTAAAATAAGATCTGTTAAATGTTTTGATTGGCTACTGCTTCATGATTTTAAAAATAAGCAGTTTAATCTGGAGGAAGCACAAGGTAAACCCAAGGCTGAGAATTCACTGTGCCTTAAACTTTTGTCAGCATTGAAAATCACTTGAATAAATCCTTCCAGCATGTCCTTTGTGAGGTCAGTACAGTTATGCTTGAGAGTTATCCTGAGAGTCCAGAATTCTACAACTGGCCCTAACCAGTGAACCCTCAGTCACTTTTCTATACCTTCCCATGCCACTTATTTTTCCTTGAACTTCCCCAGTTTGTGGAAATGCCAACTTCGACTAGAGGGAAGCTTTCTTGTTGACTGAAATTTCACTAATGATTTTTATATTTTCCACATCCCTTAAAACTCAGTATATAGTCACATATATTTGTTGAACTGAAATAATCTGCTTTTGTTTATGTGACCTCCAATTATTAGATTGAAAGCTTTTTGATACAGTGAGATCAACTGGTCTGTAAGATGAAGTGACTTCAATGGTATTTCCACTAGAATAGGTGGCCAGGCAGATGGCTGGATGCCTAGAATGGTCTCCAGTGGTAATGAACCTGTGGCACGCATGTTATTTATTTTTATTTAAAACAAAAGCTGTTAACGTAGAAGTTGTTCTTTTAAACTAAAACCGAAGTGTTTAAGATCTAATTGCACTGTTGGCCTTTGGTCATAAATAAGTGGGTTTTGGGATGCAGTTTGTTGCCCCTGGCTAGGCCATCTTTCAGTTGAGGATTTCACTGAATAGGTCACTGTAATTTGTGGCCCTGAAGTTTTCAAAATACCAGCCTCATTGTATGCATTGTATTTTCCTCCTAAGATAGTATCCAACACCTTGTGTGTTCTTTTATAGGGTTGTCGATTTTTGGTTCTTTAATAGTAGGATAGTTTTAATTGATCTCAAGAATTCAGACATCTTTACATTTCTGAAGAAGGGAGATGGGAGAAAGTCTAAGGCAATATTGCTCAATAATTCACAGCAGAAAACAAAAGTAAACAAAATGTGTTACTGAAACTCCCAACAAGTCCAAAGAATTACCGTAATAGAAGTCTAGCTCAGATCCTAAATTGAACTCCAGTGAACAGATCTGCTAGTTCTCGGTTTTATGGTTTGGCTAATATGGTTTGGATAATTTGCATGTGCTAGTGAAGTGGAAGAGAGGCCAGACTATTAAAATGAGGAATTAGAATGTCTCAGCAGTTGCCACTATGCTCAGAGTGTGTCATGCTGGGTTCGACGCCAAGTACCTGCACATCACAGGGTGGCAGTTGAACCCACTATTAAATTGCCTTTGAGTACTAAAGATGCCTTGAACTGCGTGTGTTCTCCAAATCGTTACGTGGCAGATATCTTCTTGACTACTTTGTCTGAAAAAGAGGGATAAGTTAGAGCTACAATTATTGTGATAACAGGTAACTTTTAACAGCTGAACTGGGCTTAAGGAAAGCACAAAGGAATCAAAGGTGCAAATTAAATTTCCATAATGATAAAAAATTTGCATGATATCAAACAGTGAGATACCCTATTAGCTGATAAATAACCTCATTGCTATGTACCTTGATGCACCTTTCTCACATTTTATGATAATTATTTCTTTCCTAGAGACATATGTTAAGAAAAACATTCAACATTCTTCAGCGAAAAGGTCACAGTTATACTTTTCTAATTAAATTTTGGGATGAGTCAAATATATGCTTTGTCTGTGCTGTGTTTATAGAGGTGTGATGAAGTGTTTCAAGTTGACTTGTCACAGTCCTAAGATTGTTAAAACAAACCTGATAAAAGGTAATAATTTGTATCATCAGTATATTTTGATGTAGGTTATATAAGATTGTAATAGTAATAAAGCATAAGTAGTTCTCTTTGGAAAGTTTGATATACATAAATATTAAAAAGTAATTTTTCTTAAACCAAGTGACCAAGGTATTCATTACACAGTTTTTGCAATTACTCTTTTTGTACCTCTGTGCCATTTAATATGTGTCTTTTTTTATCCTTAGAAACAATAAATGCTCAAAACTAAATATATTAAAGAAAAAAATGAGAACTCTGGAAAGGAATTGATTTCTGTCTCTCAACTTGTTAGAGATAAAATCTAATTTTTTTATAAAGGTCAACTTTACATTTAGTATAAGATAACTAATGGGGGAAGTCCTTGGTTAATGGAAGGCAACAAGATGAAATATAATGCCATCTGTGAATTATTATCCCCATTTTACAGATGATCAGCCAAGGATATATGGAATGCAGAGATGTATGTGAATATGTGTGTATAGATATATGCAATGGAGTAATCATAGTTACATACATTTTGAAATCTCAGTTATTCACAAAACAGAATATTAAACAATAGACTTTTTTCTATCATTAGTACTGTGATAACAAGACTTATATGCATTTACACATATCCAGTTACCTATCACTTAACATGAAATAGCAGGGTTACAGAATTACATTCATTGAAATTTTGCAGTGACCTTTGAAAGTGCTATCTGGAAAGATTTTATGAGTATCTGTTCAAATCAATACATTATACAAAGCCTCATTATGCAAGGCCTCATTTTTCCCTCCTATAAGATTTGATATTATCAACCTCACTAATTATTACATGCATATTAAAACTTGATAGTCTAGAGAGGTGATGGTGACTTTTCTAGAGATTTCAATCATCCACCACCCACTGTGACATGTGTGCTGTTCGTTTGTTACCATTTATCCAGAATATTATTTAATTCACATTTATTTGGTTGTAAGTAAACTTTATTATATTTATTTATAATTTTAACATTTACCTTATAATATTTCTGGAAAGGTGATTTGCCCTTTAAGGAAGAGATTCTCCTCTCTGTTTATCTTCCTTTTCAATCTAGACTTATGAAGTGTAGTGTTTTGATTGGTTGTAATCTCCTGCTGTCATTATTGGATGTTCAGCTTGTCCCAGGCTGGCCTTGTAAGCCAGATCTTGTGTTCTACTGACATGGTGCAACTTTTTTTGCCTCATTTAAAAAAAAATTTCTTATGCAAGAAGATATAGAAGGAGTGATGGAATGAGAAATAAACCATTTTGCAACAAGCATTTGTGACACTTGTAGGCAGAATCATGACTAGATACTAAAACTAGTAAGTGGAAAATTGATAAGACATGAGAAGATTATATAGCCACAAAATATGACCATCCAGAATTGTATGGATTAAAAAGAAAATTTACTAACTTTAATGTGGAGAAAAGTGATGACTCTGACTTCACCTAATAAGTAAAAATATTACCAGCAACAAAACAACTAATATACCACGCTTCCTGATGTGATGCCTGGGAAAGATGTACACACTCGGGGACAGTCGTTTACTAGAGACGGCAACTACCTTTAATCATTAGAAATGCCGGATAAAGCCAGATGGAGGGATGTTATGCAAAATCACCAACCTGCTTTCTGGAAACATGGAGAAATCATGAACCAAGGGATCATTTCAGTCCACTGGGACTTACAGGGGCGTGAGAACTAGGGGCACTATTTGACCCTGAATTTGATCCTGGGCCAGAGAAAATATATTTCCCCTTCTGTAAGGGAGCTAAGTGGGGTGCTGGTGACTTGTGAGTGATGGGTATTTCTTGATTAGATTATCATTCATTTTCTAATATTGATCATTGCTCCTTTGATTACGCAGAAGAACAGCCTTGTGTTCAGGGAATGCATGTTGAAACAAGAGTGAGGTGTACTGGATCTTGAATTGTTTCCCAGTAGCTCAGGATAAAATGGTTCTAAAAGGGTAGACTGGAGAGAAGCAGAGGAGAGAAGGAGAGAAGGGAGGAGAGAGAGAGAGAGAGAGAGAGAGAGAGAGAGAGAAAGCGGAAATGTGCAAAGATGAACACTGAGAACTCTGGTAAGGTGTGTGACAGTTATTTGTGGTGTTTTTGTAACTTTAGTCACATTTGCTCAAAATAAGTTCAAAATCAAACTGATTGCTTTTGGCTCTTGTGATTTCTACCCCTCATTTTGTAAGCAGTGGCACAATGCTATTTAAAGGAGTAAGATGTTTTAGTTTATCTTCTTGCGGAGATTTCTTGCATTGGATGTATTTCCCCCATAGGCTGGACATGCAGTGAAGATCACACTGTCATTTAGGTCACCGACAAACCCTGATGATAAGGACAAACACAGATAAGAAATCTATGACCTAGTTTAGATTCATGTACCATATCAGAGAAATAACTTCAGTGTAGCAACTAACTTTATTAGTGTGTTTGGATTCCCCCAAATGGGAGATAAAGCATTGTTCTAATCTCATTCATATTATTTTTTAAAACAATCTTAGAATAGCAAAATATACACTTAATATATTACCTATTTAACACCAGACAGTAACTGTTGCTGGTATGATATTCAGATAAAATTTCCTGTCAGCTAGTGGTCACGAGGCATCCCATCACAACTGTCCCCCACCACTCCTAACAGTCAGTTGTCAGTAGGAGAGATGAAATTCAAGACAAGTCTGCTTATATTGTACTTTAAATGAAGAACATTTATATTGAATCAAGACCATAGAGTCTTTTAGTGCAACCGAAGCAAGTTTTCAAGCATGAGGTCTTCTTTTAAAAGTTTTTAGAGTGCTTTACTGTGGGGTAGACCAGCCACCCCCTGATTGAACTTAGGTTTACAGAGAAGTGTCTGTTCAAATTGAATCTTAGTGAACATAGAACTGTAGTCTTCAGATCTGCTTAGATAATATAGGGCCACAATGGAAAAAGAAAAGAATGAATATACTACAGTGCTAATGAAAGTAAAAAAAAGAAAATTAAAGAGGAAGGCATGCTCCCAAAAAAGAGATTTAAATTAGAATTTTTAAGAAGACAGGGATGCAGTAAATTATGTAACAAAAACTACAATTAAATGTAATTTATAGTGACATAAAACTAGTTCCCCATTTAGCAAAGACCAGCTGTAAAAAAGATCTCATAAAGCCCAGTGGAGCTGATGCCTCGCGATGCATCCTAATTGTCTTCTGTATCCTCTTCTGGGGGCTTTAATTAACCTAGGAGACCCAGTCCTCAGCCTAATCCTCAGCGTAGCTGAGCTGCTGCAGAGTTACGGTCCTGGGCGGTGGCGGGTCACCGAATTGAGTAATGGGAGCTCACTCACTCCAGGCCTTTTCTCCTTCCAGGGACCGTGGAGACAAATGAACCCTGTAGAATACGGCGGTCTGGATGTGTTGCACATTTTCAGTATCTTTTATTTCTCCTTCTGCATAATTCTCTTTTTCCCTAGAGAAATAGTACATGCTCTTTGTAAATGTCCATCAAGATGCTCAATCTTTGTATGTTTAGCATAATTTGATTGAAAAAAAATCTCTTTAGAAAGAATCAAGTGGAAATTTGGGGGTGATTTTAGGACTGCAGATGACAGTTCTTTGTGAATACTTGCTGTGATTGCTGGAACCCATCTTCCTCACCTTGCTCCTGTTCCCCACTTCCTGGATGCAGCCAGACCTGACAGTCATCGCTCGTCTCTTGAGTGTTGTAGACACTATGAAGAGTCCAGTTAGCAAACATTTGAAAAAACAATTTACATTGTTTTCAGAGACCAAAATTATGCATATTTCAAAAGCAGGTGAGGTAGTTCGTGTATTTACACATTTCCATTTCATTTTCCCTCTGCATGTGTGGAACCTTAGGTGGTATATAGCTCGAGGTGTCTTCTTAATAGAAACAGGAAATGTGGTGAAATAAATGGTTAATACCTTGCTGAGGTAGGAGAGTGTGAGGGCCTGATGATGGCTAGGACACGGCTGGGACGCCACAGAATGCACTTCGCAGCTTCACCGCCTGTCTGAAATATGTGCCCAGCATTTTCTCCCTGTCTGCTGCTTTGATGTTGACACTCATTTGAAGGCATAGAATTAGATGCAGAATTTCTGTCACCACAGATTCCAAAATTTTTGGGTAGAATAATACCGCCTTCTTGAAAATGCATTGAAATGTTACTGTGTTAGCGATAAATTACTCTAAATTAAACTACTGAAATAGAATTTATTATATCACCTAGTATTCCATTAACTAATAAAGGAAGTTAAAATTATTAGTGTGAATGAAGCACAATTGAGTTCAAAAGCGAATAAGAATGGAAATAAAAGTGAGATAAAGCAAAATAAAATAGACAGTTTGGCAAAGAGATATAGTGCTAGAGAAGTACAAATAAAGAAAATGTGTGGTAATATTGATAACAGAATTGAATGTAAAATTCAGATCTATAAATTCCAGGTTTCTGAGCATGATGGAATGAGTGTAACTGTATCACATTCCCTTCTGAGTAGTGGGTCAAGTATCAAACTTATTTGGTGCACTGTTATTAAATACTTTCTGTGGCTACCACACATTGGTAGCTAAAATCAAAAAGTTGAGGGCCGGGGAGTTAGCTCAGTGGTTCC
>PVIR01040238.1:0-13461 GCA_004026965.1 Petromus typicus | reverse complement strand
TACTGGGTGTGGAGACTCACCCCAGCGGCAACCAATACCACATACCAGTGCCGGGCATGGTGGCTCACGCCTGTAATCCCAGCACTCGGGAGGCAGAGGCAGGAGGATTGCTGTGATGTGAGTTGGAGGCTGAGCTCAGGGCCAGCCTGAACCACAAAGCGAGACCCTGTCTCAAAAAACCTTAAAAAAAAAAAAAAAAAAACTAAACAAAACAGAAAACTAAAAAAATTCAGGAAAAACTCTAAATAAATTTTAGAAAGACATAGGACTTTTTGAAGGTTTTTACTTTCAGATGCTTTCAGTGACAGTGCTTTTGAGATGAGATATACACATATAATTAAAGGTCTGGAGAAAGTGATCAATTACAGTGGCTAAACCATAGGTTTTATTTATTTTATTTTTTGGCATTAATGAGGATTGAACCCATGACCTTGTACAATAATAGGCTTCTTAGAAGATGATTATATTGCTTTGTAACGTATGAGAGGCATGGAGTACCTCTTTACTAGAAAATGACAACCTCTGAGACCCCAATCCTCCTGACCCTCCTGCCCTTTTGCATGCCCATCCTTACCCTCAGCGATGCTGCCTTGGACCAATCCTTCATTGCTGGTCGCCTGACTTGGTGCCGCTGTTCTTGTCACCAGTGTTTTGTGTCCCTGGAACCATCTTCCACAATGCAGGTGAGGTATCTTCCTCAAATTCGATTTCCAGACTGATGACGTATGGACTCTCCTGTGCTGGAGTATTTTGGATGTTTCATAGTGAAAGTCTGGCTCATCTCCCAGCCTCAGTCTCCTTCCTTGATACATACATCCATCCTTTTTTTTTTTTGGTACCAGGAATTGAACTCAGGGTCTTGCACTTGCCAGGCAGGTATTATCACTGAGCTACATCCCTGGTCCTGGCTAGGTACATTCTTTGCTGTAATAACACTGTTTTGTCAGAGCCCCAGAATGAGTAATTCCTTTGGCTTTTTCTTCTTATTCTTTTTACAAATCTTAACTTGTTCCATCTTTGAGATTCCCTAGATCTCCTTGAGGCCAAGGAAATTGTGATACTTAATTCTGATAGGTCAAGTTGACTTGAGTAAGAACTACCTAGGAGAGTAGTAAATTCTGGGTGTGTCTGTGGGTGATTGACATGTGGACCAGCAAGTCAGGAGGAAGACCCAACCTGGATAGGATGGTTTGTAGCTTGGGTGGAGTCAAAAAAAAGAAAGAAGTACTTCCTTTTTTGGAGGAGCTCTGGTCTTCACCATTGACTCTAGACGTTGGTCTTCAGTTCCCCCAGGTTTTCAGCACCCACTCTTTAGCTTTCCAACGCAGATTCTTTGACTTTCCAGTGTAGACTCACACTGGTGACTTGGAAGTGAGCTTCTAGGCCTTTGACTTTAAATTGATACCAGATCCGCTGCTTCTGCAGTATGCAGGAGGCCACTGGGACACCTCTGCTTTTGATCCTGTAAGCCTATGTGACATATCTCTTGTACAATCATATATTTCACATTGAATCTTTTGCTAGAGAAAATTCAATCTATTGATAATTCACCTTAAACTATCATAGTTAGCATTCTGTCACTGTAATAAATTGTCTGGGAAACAACTGTCAGGGAGGAAAGGTTTACTTTGGTCCACAGTTTTGTATGTTTTAGCTCGTGCTCACTAGGCCTTGCTGCTGGTGGCACAGTGTATCAGGCAGGAACAGGTGGTGGTGGAGGCCTGTTCACCTCGTGGTGGGGAAGCAAAGACAGAAGAAGAGGATGAGACCTTTATTTCCTTCAAGGGCACAGCACATTGACCTGACTTTCTTCCAAAGGTGCTGACTCTTAAGGGCTCCTTCACTTCCCAGAGTGACACAGGCTGCAGACCAAGTCATCCTCACATGGACCTCCGGGGCACATTCAAGATCTGAACCGTTTCAGTAATGCTTCCATGTGGACACGAAACTGTGCCATATGCTGTAGGGAAATGAAGCCGCGTGGAAGTAAAAGAATTGTTTCATGCATGTAAATGGACTAGTTCAATAAATCACTTATGGCGAAGTTTATTATCCTTGGGGATTATTAATAGGTTCATTTTATATTATTGTTGGTTCCTGGACAGTCATCACATCCTATAAGAATTTGGATTAAAACTAATAAGGCTGTTTTCTTTTTAAACTCATTCCTACCTAGTCTTCAGAGAGAAGATCTGGTTTTAAGATCTCGTTTTTCAGAATCATGTCCTCCAGGATTTGAAGACATTTTACTTAGTGGGGTGATGCAGCGTTATTTCTCTTTGTAGGATGTATTAGTCACTTTCCCATTACTAGCACAAAGTATCTGATACCTGTAATTTAATGGAGAAGAGGTTTATTTTGGTTCACAGTTTCTCTGGGTTCAGTCCATGGTTGGCCAGTTCTAGAACAGAAACTACGTGGCAGAACAGCATGGTGAAGAAAGGTTACTCATCTCATAGTGGCCAAGAAGCAGAGGGAGAAGAAGGAGCCAAGGGATAAATAGGCCCTTCCAGGTCCTGCCCCCGTTTGACCCACCTCTTCTGAACAGGCCCCATCTCCAGAGGCGCAGTCAGCTATGATGAACACAGTTCACTTCCCAAAAGCTCCACGTCTGATCATGAGACTTCTGGGGACCTTTAGATCAAAACCATAACAGGACAGAAGAGGATGGTTGTTAGAGAGCTGAGGCTGTGGGACAAGGACCTAGGGGATTAAGGAAAGGGTGGAAGTAGAATTAGTAACAGATATCTAGCATCTTTTTCTAAATCAAGCTAGACACTGAGACTGTTTCTCAGATATTCTTTTTCCTCCAGATTCTTAGATCGCTTCCCATTTATTAAGGTTATGGGAGGAATTTCCCCAGGGCCGACTCTACCCATCATCAGTGACAAGGTGCATCCACGCAGTGCCAGCTGTGGCTTCTCAGGGACCACCCTGGACAGTGGGGAGAGGTCAGGCCCTTTCATTTCCCACATGAAAGATGTAGGCAATGATGTCACCCAGCTCATTAGACAGGCTTGTTCTGGGGCTCAGGCTCAAGTGAATCCAGCAAATGAGATAATTATATGAAAAATGCTTGGCAAACAAGAAAGCATAGCAAAAAGCAAAGCATTTCAGCTCACATGGTCTTACCTCGGGTGACAGGGACTGTGCAGGGGCTGGGGGTGGTAGTCTAAGGGGCCATATTGGGTGTTGGATAGCAACCAAGGGCAGCAAAGGGAGTCCGGGTTGAATCCTGTGGCTGCTGTAACTTGTGTGCTCACGGGAGCACTTTATTTGACATCTCTTAACCTCAGTTTTATCATCTGAAAAATGGGAGTGAAAAGCTATTTCCACTTGGGTTGTTCAAAGGCTGGGATGAGAAAAGATAATTTTGCATCTTCCACACTAAAACATGGACTTCTTTAGAGGAGACATGTTAATTCTCCCACTCACTGGTGTTCTGTGTCCTGCCCTCCCTCGTCATCTGCGTTATGTACGTTAGGTGCTCAGTTGATACTGCACTGTCAACCCCATGTGCGTAGGAGCAGCCTGCGGGTAGGCACTACGCCTCCTGTGGTTTTGCGACTGAGAGCTGACTATCCGTTATGGGACTCAGATCCTGTTTCGTGCAGTACTTTCCCGAGTTCTCTGAGCCCTCAGTGGCAGTGGGAGAATGGAGGAAAAGCAAAGGTTGTTTGGATTTGTCATATTGGAGGTGTTTTCATGCCTAGAGTATAGCAGTGACCTCAGAAAGGGTGTTCTCCCTGTTAAAGGGGTTGTAGTCACACTGAGTTGTTATTGTTGTTTTTTAGAATGGACTTTGTGGAGGTCACAGAACATTGCCATCATCTATTCGTCCAATAGACATTACAATGAGCACTTGTGACGTAGGATGTGGTACAGTGGGAGTCAAGAATACAGTGGCAAGTAGGACAAATACACTTTTTCCTCTACAGAGCACGTTTTGATGAGGACACAAACGGTTTCATACTTCATACATCACAGATAGTGACAAGGGAGGAAAAATAAAATAGGTGAGGACAGTGTTGTCACTGCCAGGAGTGAGGCAGAGTTGCCTCCGCTTGGAGCCCAGGAGCCCAGGCCAGCAGGTAGGCAGCATGGCTCTGGGCAGGCAGCTGAGACGAGGCAGAGGCTCCGTGTGTTCCCACTGCGCCCCACCCCGGGCCTCCGCGGTGCTGACGGAGAGGTGGGAGAGGACAGTCGCCTGACACTTCCGGTGCGGACCTGTCTGGCGGGGGAGGGGGCTTAGCGCCTTGGGACTGTGATCTCCACAACTCAGGGTTTCACGGGGGCATTTGTGCAGATAAAACTGATCTGTGCAGGGGGAAAATAGCCGTTGCCTAGGCAACCAGCTGATGACTCATCGCTGCTTTGAAGCAGCAGGAGCCCTGAGACTGCAGTAATTTTCCAGATGCTTAACTGCCCTCCTCCTCCTCCTCTCCCTCCCTCCCTCCCTCTCTACTCTCCCGCCTTCTCACTCTCTTCACACTCACTGCCCAGCCCCCTCAGCCCGGTGCTGCCCACCGGGCCCAGCGCCCCCAGAGCAGCACTGCGGGCCGCCCCTCCCCCTGCACCCCACTTTCCCTCGGAGAACGCTCGGCTGCTGGTCTTGGCCTCTAGGAGCTGCCAGGCTGCACAGGCCCGATGCTTCCGTCGCTAAGACTCTGCTTCTCCTCCTCTCTCCGAAGGTCGACACTTTCCTTCTCACTCACTGACCTGAGCTCCTGCGTGTGTCTTAGTGACCGACTTGCGCCAGGTCCTTGGAGGGGAAGCCCTTATCTCCTGAGCTTCCCGCGCGAAAATGGTGTGAGTGATGTTGAAAGGTGACCAAACACACCTTTGCCAGCCTCCCCCTCTGCGGGGTAACACATTCTCTAGCCCTACCCCTTTCTATTCATGACCTGGGGTCTGATTTTCCCGGCCATCTTTAATTATCCATCAAAATCATCTCTTGCCGCAAAGTGATAGAAGCTCCAGCTATGTCCTTCCTAAGACATTTTCATTTTAATAAAAGTCACGCAGAGGCAAATTATTTCAAGACCCAAGGGGGAAAGAAAGATGCTCTAGTCTTTCAGATATGGATGTAAACAGTAGGCCTTGGGCGGCGGCTGTTTGATGAGATCTTCCCTGCAAGTGACTTACGCCACCTGTGTTGCTGCAGTGACCGGCTTAAACACACACACTGAGTATACGTGGGTGCCTCATTCCACGTCCCACCTTGTCTGTATATGTGCGCTCCGCTCACTGCGGCTGATGAGACGAACACGCCCACGCTGCGGACGGCGCTCACTTCTGCTCACTGGAGGACCAGGAGCGTCCGCCGTGGGGTGCAGTGGGCGCTGGGATGGGGGAGAAACGAGCTTTTCAGTCAGCAGGAAGCGAGGTCAGCCTGGCCCTGAGGACTGGAGTCTGGGGAGAGCGAAGTGGCACGGCTGCCCCTGGGTCAAGAATACACCTACGGAGTCCCTGTCCTGCCCTCAGCTTTGTGATGACTTCCTCTGCTCAGGCCTATGACATCTTTCTCGTAGGCTCCCTCTTGCCTCGCTCACTGCTATCCCAGCTTGGGGGGAGCAGTCTGGAAAGTCACCACGGTCACAGCCATAGCCATGGCCTTCCTGCCCAGAGGAAAGGTACCCATTGGTGCAGGGACACAGCCGGCCTCGTGTCCTCCCAGTCTTTGCACATTTAACCCCAGAAGCAAAGACACCTCTGAGAGGGGTGGGTCTGTGGAGGGGACAGGATCGTACTGTGTGTGGTGGGGGCATCTCTCATAACTGTCCCATGGCGGTCACCTCAAAAACCCAAGCTGGGCGGGAGACTTTCCCACATGGCAGTCTGTTTTGGCTTTGAACAGAGTTTTTATTCATGAGTTCATTCATTCATTGAACAGTGCCTTTATTCACCTGGGACAGATCGCCATGCCGAGGGTATGTGAGACACAGGGGCCTTAGGGTGAGCCAGGGGCTGGCTCCTTGCCAGCGGGGGCCGGCAGTCTGTGTAGGGAAAGTAGAGTCCAGGGCCCACCAGACAGGAAGTCAGCCGCGGGGACGCGGGCTGTGAGGTGGGCGTGCAGGAGCGAGAGCTGTGGGAAGCAGGGCCAGGGGAGCCCCGAGACAGCTTCAGGGGGTCTCAGGCAGAGGCCGGACAGTGGCCAGCAGGGCAGGGAGGGGCGGAGGTGAGGGAGGAGCCTTCCAGGCTAAGGGAAGAGGTGGATGGGGCGTAGCAGTGCGAGGGAAAGGAGGCCAGTGGGACTGAGGATCTGTGTGGGGCGAGAGACGCGAGAGTGCCTGGTGGGGTGACTGGCCAGTCCACACAGAGCAGTTCAGATAGCACAGCAACGACTGTTTCTTCCTTTCTGTCCTCTTTCTTTTCTTTTTGTCTACATTGTCCTTCTTGTCCTTCTCTTCCTGAGATGGGGTGCTGTGTAACTGACTTGGTCTTTTTCAGGAGCTCTAACTACCAAGGAGCAAAAATTTCAAATTTAAAGGTTAGAGTGAGGATCCAGGGCTGTAGCTCGGCAACAGAGCACTTTCCTGGCAGAGGCAAGGCCCTGAACCCTTCTCATGCACACCACCGAACTGATGAACACCAGGCAGCTCAGCGAGTGAACACGCTCAGGCCTAGCTGCCCTCCCCTCCTACTCCTCAAGATGGCTCCCAGAGGCATGAGGGTGGGTTCTGACTTACTTGGCATTTGTAGCAGCCATGCCCAAAGAAACATTGGAGCTCTGAAGTGTCCCTGCTTCTCCTGTCTCTGCAGCAGTGTCGCTTGGCTTCTGGTCACCAGCTGCTCTGTGAAGGTGGGTGGCCATGGTCTGCTGGTTGTGTACTTGGAGCCAGCTTCTATCTCTCTCCCTCCATCCCTCTCTCTGTCTCTCTCCTGCTCTAAGTGGTCAGAGCCCAGCAGCTGTACCCACCACAGTGTTGTCTAAGCTCTTACTGTACATGTGTTTACCCCCAATGGCCTGCCCACCTGCGGGTGTGATGCGTGGTGTCCCTGTTCCTGTCGCAGCGGGCTTTTGGCTCTCAGCTAGGTTCTAGTCACACAGAGAACTCTGTGGAGGCAGAGAAGTGTGCACCATAGAACACAGCACGGAAGGGGTACACTTCCGGCACTTCCGGCAAGAGAGGGGTACACTTCCGGCACTGTGGGAAACCCCGTGGTCTGCCACCTGGACTACACTCTGGATTAAGGCAGCAGAGAAGATGATAAAGGAATTCAGAAAATCCTCTCTTGTGTGGATAGTAGCTTGTTGCAAAATTCCATTTCAAAAGTAAGAAATCTGAATAGGAACATTTCCCCCAGCCCTTTTGCATTTTTCTTTTACACTCCTCTTCTTTCCCTGAGCAGATGCTTGCCTCTAGCCATCTAGGGAGAAATTTACTTTCTTTGGGAAGGGAAAAGAGAGAAGTGTGTGCGGGGTGTGTGTATGGTCCAAAATAGGCTCCTCGTTACTCCGCTATTATACGGGCTTTGAGTATTTGTTCCGAAGATCACTGGGAAGTTGTGGCAGCATTTTTAGCAAGAGAGGGATAGCTTTAGATTTGCATTTATAGAAAGATCATGCTGACTGATGTAGAGAATGGATTCGATGGGGCGAACCACATGGAGGCAGATCAGGCAGCAGTGGGTGGATGGTAGCAAAGGAAGAAAACAGACAGACAGACAGAGAGACGTCGAGGTAATGGGGCAGGAGGTTCTGGAGAAGATATCAAGAAAGAACATCAGCCTCTGTTTCGTATGACTGCTCTTTGGTAGCGTTTCCTGAGAAGGACGATGGTAGGAGATGGAGAAAGATAGGAAGTCCAGTAGGATGTTTGGCGTTGAAACTGCAAATGGAGATGATCAGAAAACAGTTAGGTAGCTGAGCGTGAAGCCCAAGAGTCACTTACTGTGTCTTAGCCCACTGAGCCTGCTGTCAGACAGTACCGCAGACGGGGTGGTGGACATCCAGGAGCGAGGTAGTGGCGCATGTGGCGTCTGGCGAGGGTTTGTTTTTTAGTTCGTCTTCTGGGGGCAGAAGTGGGCAAGTCAGGCATTAGGCTCTTTCCTAAGAGCACAAGTCCAATCCATAAGGGCCTCTCCCTCCTCACCTACTATCTTGCAAAGCCCCACATCTAAATCCCATCGCTCTGGGGACGATGTTCCCACACGTGCATTTTGGAGGCACTGTAGCTGTGAGGGGACACCGATGTGGTGGACGCAGACAGCTGCGGGCACATGAAACGAGAAAAGAAGTGTCCTGTGGAGAGGGACTCGGGATGAATGCAGGAGGGAAATATGGTAGTAAAGAGGGTTTCTGCAAAAATAGGATTTTATTATTCAGTATGGAAAAACCTTGGCACATGTTAATATCCAATCCCAAAACAGTGATGAAGAGAAAAAGGAGTCTGAAGGGAAGGTATGAGGTGGAGTTAGAATACAGCGGGAGAGTGAGATTCTGCTACAGGTAACAGAAAACCTGAAGTCAAATTCACAGTATAACGTTAGTTGCATGCTTGTTTCTCTCTTTCATATAGACAGGCTTCGTGTCTGGGCAACATAAGGGAATTTTAGTTCTGATAATAACAGACTAGGCAGTTTGGGCCGGACAACATTACTACTGGAAACTAAAAATGCTGAAGAAAGCTGTCTTTCATGAAGCTATGGAGAAAAATAAAGCAGAGAAGGAGATAAAAAGAACTGGAGGATAGTACTGGGAGGGAGTTTGGTTCAAATTTTAATAGGATCATTCTGGAAGACCTTACCAAGACACTGGGATGGAGCAGACTTTAAGGTGAAGGGTAGAAGAACATTATAGAGAGAGTGACTGGCGAAGTTGTTTGTAAGCTCGTATCTCAGCTGTCTCCAGTCTTCCAGGTGCGACCTCAGTTGTGAAGAAAGAAAGAGACTGAGAGGGAAAGGGCATGGCAAAGTCAAAGGAACCGGACTTTGGGTTAGAAATCTAGAGGCAGAAAGATTTTGACTTTGATGCACTAAAATTCCAGCAATGAGTAAAGTCATTGCTTATGATAAATTTGCATCAGTTTATAAATTTCTGATTTTGTAGTCATTTGTGCATTAAATTTGTGATGTCTGATTTTACTGTCTTTGTAGAATTATTATCACCTTTTTGTTCAAGTCTTATCTGTACACATGGCTGGCTGTCTTTTTTAAGTCATACAGACCTTTAAAGAATGCAGATATGAGTTATGTAGTTAAGAAGCATCTTCAATCTCTGTGCCAGATCTGAAGGTGACAGGTTAGGGATTTTCACAGAGGGAAGAGTGGAGGGGACATTTGCCCATGTGAGGAGGTTGGCAGCTGCCTGGGGTGTGGTGGCCAGTAGAGGATTAGAGCACTTTAGCCGAAGTTAGGGTCTTCAGAAAGGGATGGTGCCAGTTCTTGGGAGGGTTGAAGCAGGAGGACTGCAAGGTCGAGCCTAGCCTTGAAGACTTAGCTAGACTTTTTCTCAAAATGAAAAAAGCTGGAGATGTAGCTCAGTGTAAAGGCGCTGGGTGTACTTGGGTGTAATTCCTAGTAACACACACACACACACACACACACACACACACACACACCAGTTTTACTGGACCGGGGAGGTATGGATATTTATCCAAGATGGTGACACTTGCAAATTGTAAGGGAAACTATTTCTCTTCACCTGGCAGTGGGGATCCAACTCTGCAGGCCTGACCTCAAAGGAAGGGACAGAAGCACCTGACGGGAAAGGGCCCAGGACAGGTGGGGGTGTCTTCTGTGGCGTCCAGGGCCACTGACGGTCCCCTTTCATCATTCTCACCCAGCACCTGGGACACTACCAATTCCAGGTGTCTTTTATGCTGCCTCAAAGACTAGCGAAGGTAAATGAAATTCCCCTGGAGAGTTGAGTAAGGCGGAAAGAAAGACAACCAAGTCCAGGAGCTGCTCCCGTGGCCTCTTTCCCTTTTCCTGAGCCCAGTCATGTTCCAGAAGGTGCTGGAGTGCTGAGCGGGAGACTGGTCCTAGTTTTTCTTCTGCATGAGTCTGAGCCTAATCTGCAGAAGGAGAAACTGGGCAGCACATCTTCCGTTGTCTTCAGGGACTGGCGCCCCTCATGTCCACTATTTTAGAATGATAGTGTGTACGGGTGAAGCTGTGGGCTAGAAATAAAATGCCTGCAAATTTTATTGTGTTTTTCTGCTCTTTTCTCTTACTGTGATCACTGCATTTCTAACGTCCTGAATTGCAGTGGTTTTTTGTACGTGTCTGCCTTCAGCACTAACCTGGGAATTCCCGGGGCAGGATCCATCTCTCCTATCTGTGTCCCCTCAGCACCTTTTTTGTGCCCAGCACCCAGCTGGTGTGGCCTGAGTGATGAGGAGATGAACTGAAGAAACTATTTAGTGCCTGGATGTGGTGAGGACTTGGGGGAAGCAGTGTGAAAGCAGGGACAGGGTGTGCCGGGTTCAGTTCCTGCCTCAGTCACACGCATGTTGTGGGCCTTGGAACAGCTGCTATTTGAGACTTTATTGCCTACTTTTTAGGTGGGAACAGTGTTTTTTCCTCAGCTTGGTGTTTGTGAAGGTTCAGTGCGGTCAGCATGCCTTGGGCTTCTCAC
The DNA here is from genome assembly GCA_004026965.1 of Petromus typicus. Lineage (NCBI taxonomy): Eukaryota > Metazoa > Chordata > Mammalia > Rodentia > Petromuridae > Petromus > Petromus typicus. Next base: position 2,879 of record PVIR01040238.1, on the reverse strand, counting down.
GGAACCTGGCACACGGGGTGGTCGTTTCAAAGCTGGGTCCCTTTGATCCTGGCCCATCGTGCTGAAGTGAAGGCTGCGAAGTTAGCGATTTGACTGTTCATCCCTGACAACAGTGCATCAAGATATTTTGGTGCGCATTTTGTTGTAAATCTCTTAATTTTCCACCCCATTTTATCATAGACTTCAGACTCAAAGAGTCTTTTCAATGGTAGTGTTACTATTTCAGCTGAGAAAAATAGAGCTGCTTCCCACGCCCGTGTGGAGAATGCAGTGCGGTGTCGGGCGTCTCGGACGCTGGGGTGGGATCGCCCAGTGAGCGATGCCCAGCACAGTAATGCACTTGCTGGAGAGAGGGCGTCAAGGACACCACTGTCCTTTTCACTTTGAAGCTGATCTGTCACAAAACTCATGCAAAGCAAATCAAGTGCTTTTTCTCTCTGGTTCTCTTCAGTACTAGTAAGTGAAGCACCTTGCTGGCAGAGTAGTGAGGGTCCCGGCCCTTCCCCTGGTCTGCGTGGTCCCTGTGGCCTGGGGCCAGGTGTGGATTCTGCAGGTAAAGCCCTAGGAAACCAAGGCATGGACCATTATGACGGGAAAAACATGCCAGCCTGGGATGCTCTGATGTCAGACAAAGCGCTCGATGCTGGGGTTTAAATGGACCGCAAAAAAACTGTTTTGGATCCTTAGAAATGTCATTCTGGTTAAGTTCATTCTAATTATTTTTTATAACTAAAAGTTTCCTCTGGAAGGAATAGTATTGTGGGAAATAAAACTTTTTATTACCATTTTTTTTTTTTTTTTTTTTTTTTTTGATACTGGGGATAGGACTCAGGACCTTGCTCTTGTGAGGCAGGTCAGCACCACAGACCTAAGTCCCTGGACCTTCCATGTCTTCTTAATGCTAATGTTAAATATTACTTTCAATAATTATAATAATATTCTTCATTGAATATTTACTCTATTTAAATTCTATAAGTGATACATATGTGTGTGTGTACACACACACACACACACACACATGCACATGTTTAAAATAATCCCACAGGAAAGAAGTGTTGACCCTATTTTATTCCAGTGGAAACAGGCCTGACTTGGCTGTGACTCATCTGCATTTAATTGCAGATAATGTCTGTCCCATATCATTGCACTTACCTGACCCTGAAATTCTGCCTTCAAAGCCCTGCTGCGAACATATGCCTTGATGTGTGGTCTGTGTTCTGCACTGCTGAGGGTTCAGGGATCCTTTGAGGATATCAGCCTCTGCCTATCAGGAAGAAGCTATGTAAAAAGAAAGGAATGAAGCTATTGTAAAATTGGTTGTTAATTGTGTGGAAATGGATCATCCTGAGGCAGCACAGGCTCAAGGTCTCAGTGGGTTTTAGAAAGTATTTAGATAAATCCAGCCAAGAGATTTTGGTAGGGACACCAAGACCAAGGAGCTTATGGCACCAAGACCAAGGAACTTACGGCTGCGACTCTTTTTTGCCCTGTATCTCTCAGGGACGCACTTGGTCCAAATCCCAGCAGGCGTCTATACCCGTTTGACTGTAGATCGTGGGGGCCTGCCTGCCTGACACTTGGTGTTCTGAGTGCAGATGGACAGTGGTGAGAGACAGATGCGGTGCCCACTGTCTGCAGGCCTGTGTTCTCTCCTGCCTGTGCCGCCAACCAGCTGTGAGACTCGGGGAAGTCAGTTCACCGCTGGGCTTCAGTTTCCTTATCTATCAAGTAAAGGCATTGAGCCAGGGGTCTCTGAGAGACCACTTTACCAGGAAGTGAAGGTTTTCAGAATGGCGAAATCATTTACTTCTACATCGGATGGTGTCAGAGACAGATTGTTGGGTTAACTGAGCACAGCTGTGAAGCTCTGCAGTAATTTCCCTGTTCTGAACATTGGAATATCTCCTGGGGTCAGATGTTCTTTTCTTCAGATGTCAAAAGCTTCAGAGGGGCCTGAGGAGCTACTGGCTGGCTATGGCTCTTGCTGCTGATTGCTAATTTAACTCCGAGATGAGGGTGGATGAGAATAATTCCTGGCAGACAGACAGAACAGTCCCACTTTGCCTTGTTAAAGTTAACGCTGCCCTGCATAGGCCTATGGATTCCTAATAATTTTTGTCAAGTTTGGAGAAAAGTTGGACTGCAGATTAATTTCAACAGGATTCTTCTTGCTGTTCCTCACTTTAGAGATGCTGAAAATCTAAAATGAACTACAAAAATAATGCCTGTTCTACTCAAGAGACAAAATGGTTTCTAAGGAATATCTGCTCCTTTTTATTTTCCTTTATTGAGTTTATTGGTACATTTTAGATATACAGTATGGTCACGTTTAACATTATAAATTTGTACCTGTACATGATATATCTTGATTTTCATTTTTTCCATTCCTCTGCCCTCCCTACCAACCCCCCCATATACATAAGCTTTGTTTCAATTTTTTGATTTTACCATCGAAGGAATATTCGCTTCTTGATTGTACTGATTCATCATGTGGCCTGGTTCCTTCACAGATGCTACTTTGTTTTCTTTCTTTAAGCATTTCTTCTTCATACACATGCTTTCTTTTCTCTTGTCTGAGATGAAGAAATGGCTTTCTTCCTTTGTTGAGTATCAACACTTCCCTCTGTACTATCAAATAATATTTTTCTAATTTAAAAAGTGATACATAATTACTATAGACGATTTGGAAAGTACAGAGATATTGAAGAAGAAAAATAATATTCCCCATAATCTCATCACCTAGACCTAGGTGCTGTTAACATTTTGATCTTCCTGAATTATTTCTAAGTATTTCTTTTTCTTGTTGTTGTTCTGGACAGGAGATCCAGCACTATACTGAATGAGGTAATGACAGTAGGCATCTTTGCTTTAGCTCAGAT
>PVIR01040237.1:0-13455 GCA_004026965.1 Petromus typicus | reverse complement strand
GACGGTGGCTGAATGCATGATTTTGGCCAACCACTGGGTGGCCAGGAAGGTCTGGGAAAGCTTCCCACATCAGGCCCTGCTGCGCCAGCACCCGCCACCCCACCAGGAGTTTTTCACGGAGCTCCGTGAGTGCGCCAAAGCCAAGGGCTTCTGCATCGACACTCGGTACTGCTATGCTCTGCAGGGTGGGCATGCTGTGTGGGTGTGCAGTTGAGGGCACTTTCAGAGGTGACAGGGACATGTTTGAGCAAAAATAGGAACCTTGGCTGTCTTCCTTTACCTTAGTACAAAGCTGTTGTTTTGGGGGGACACGGTCTTGCTGTGTGGTCCAGGCCTGCCTTGAAATTCCAGTGTTCTTCCTACTGCAGCCCCCACCAGTGCTGAGATTTTGAGCATGTGCCATCATGCCCACCTTATTTTAACATTTACAAAATGCAGCCCAGCCTGTGTTTTGTTTTGTTCTGTTTTGGTTTTTTGTTTTTTTTTTTTTTAGGTTTTTTGAGACAGGGTCTCGCTTTTGTGGTTCAGGCTGGCCCTGAGCTCAGCCTCAAACTCACATCACAATCCTCCTGCCTCTGCCTCCCGAGTGCTGGGATGACAGGCGTGAGCCACCACGCCCGGCACTGTGGTATGTGGTACTGGTTGTTGCTGGGTGTGGGTCTCCACACCCAGTGTTGTTATGTGGTTACCGGGGAATCGAACCCGGGTCCTTGCGCTTGCAAGACAGGCGCTGGAACCACTGAGCTAACTCCCCGGCCCTGTTCTGTTTTGTTTTTGAGTCAGGGTCTCACTAAGTCCTTGTTGCCCAGGCTGGGCTCAAACTTGGGATCCTCCTGCCTCAGCCTCCCAGGATGCTGAGATTACAGCCTGCACCCCTTCAACCAGCTACATGCCTAAAATTTACGTCAGGTCCAAGTCATAATTTCAAGTCCATTAAATTGGAATGCTCATATTAGTGACCCTTTGATCATGTTGCCTCTGTATTCATTATCATTCTCTTTCCTCCCTTTACTCTTAGCTAGCCATAATATAGAGCTGAATTATTTGGTGGTACCAGGGAATGAACCAAAGCCCTTGTGCTTGCAAGGTAGGTACTGTGCCACTGAGCTACATCCCTGGCCCTAAAACAGGGATGTAGCTCAGTGGCATTGTACCTGCCTAATGACTACAAACAAGGTCCTGAGTTTGATCCCCAGCACCAAAATTAGTTTGAGAATAGACTACTTCCTTTATCTCTCTCTGAAAACAAACAAAAATAGCCACTGGTATGAGCATCTAATCCCAACTACTTAGAAGGTGTAACAGGAAGATCACAAATTGAAGTCCAGCCTGGGCAACTTAGCTAGACCTTGTCTCAAAAATGAGGGAAAAAAAATTAAATCCAATATTGTTTCTTTGGAAAGATTCATAGAATTTAAATCTGCTTATAAAAAATAAATAGAACTGTGGATGTAGCTCAGCAGTCAAGTGGGGTTGGAAGCCCAGTACTGCAAAATGAACAAATAAAACAGTAATAATTTAGTATTTTGTATTGCTTTGATTGGTTATTGGTTGAGACAGGATTTTTTTTTTTTTTTCCTGATAACAAGATCGTACTCAGTACCTTGCGCTTGCAAGGCAGGTGCAGTGCCAATGAACTAAACCCAAATCCTATTAGTCAGGGGCTTGCTGTGCTGCCCAGGCTGGTCTTGCTCAAATAATCTTGCCTCAGCCTCCTGAATGCTAGGACTCTGATACACAAAACTGTGCCCAGCTGTTTTGTTTCCTTAAACTCCCAATAGCTCACTGATTCTTGGTAGAAATAAAAGAAAAGGCACATTTATTGGCTAGTATAGGATATATAAGGTTAAATGTGTTAAGAATTCACCTCTGCAGGAATTTCACTCTGAACCGGAGCGAACCATTCCTCACCCCAGCATTAAACAGCACATTCCACTTTCTTAATTAAGAAATTTATTCAAGCTAGGTGTGGTGGTGCACACCTGTAATCCCAGTACTCTAGAGGCTGAGGCAGGGGGATCTCCTGGAGTTGGAGGCCAGTCTGGGCTATATAGTGAGACCTAGTCTCAAAAACAAAGCAAAATTTATTCAAATTCTGGTACTTTTTCTTTGTTTAAATCTTAAAAGCAAACTAGCTTTCTGGAGTTGGTTTCTGAAATGTCTAAATTTTACTGATGGCAGATGGAGGTATTTAGATCAATGAGCACTGGCTTTTCCTTAGAAGCACTGACTTGAAACTTCCTTTTGAAGTTGTTCTCTTCTCTGTCAGGTCAAATAAGACACTGGCCGATTCTCTGGATAAGGCAGAGGACCCCAGCGATCCCATCGTGAATTGGCTGCTACGCTCCATGGCTACACAGGCCATGTCCAGCGCGCTCTATTTCTCTACCGGGTCCTGTGCAGAGGAAGAGTTCCATCATTACGGTGAATCAGAACATTTTCCTATGTGTGGCAGTAACCTTGAGCAAGCTGTTTAAAAAGTCTATAGGGGGAGCTGGGGATTTAGGTCCCAAGTTCAGGCCCTAGTACCACATACCATAGTACCGGGCATGGTGGCTCATACCTGTAATCCCAGCACTCAGGAGGCAGAGGCACAATTGCTGAGAGAATTTGAGGCCAGCTTGAACTACAAAAGACAGATCCTGTCTCAAAAAAAAAAAAGTATACATAGAGCAAGGGATGCAGTTTAGTGGTGAGTTCAATCCCTAGAACTACAAAAAAAAATGTATATATATATATATATCTATGTATGTATTTCTTTTGATACTGTGGTTTCTTTTTGAAGGTCTTGCATTAGATAAATACACCCACTTTACTTCTCCAATAAGAAGATACTCTGATATTATAGTACACCGACTATTAATGGCAGCCATTTCAAAAGAGAAGAAAATGGAAATTAAAGAAAATTTATTAAGCAACAAAGATCTCGAGGAATTGTGCAAACATATCAACAACAGAAACCGAGTAAGAAGGGGTTTAAAAATTCTCTTCCCCAGGCCAGGGATGTCGTTCAGTGGTGCCATGCCATGCCAGTTCTTTCCCTGGTACAGAGGAAGTGAGGGCGGTAGTAATTTTCTTACCAGCTAGCTGTGGTAGCACATGCCTGTGACCTCAGCCATCTGGAGGCAGAGGCAGGAGGATTGCCATGGAGTTTGAGGCCACAGAGTTCAAGACTTAAACTACATAGCTAGACCCTGTCTTTTAAAAAAATTTTGTTTAAATTTTATTATGTCTTGATAATAAGTTTTATTGCTTAGTAGAGTGACGTACCATGTATCTTAGCAAATTAAATTCCAAAGTTCTACTTTTTTGTTAAGACAGGGTCTCACTATGTAACCCAGGTCTTGAACTCATACTAGTCTTCCTGCCTCAGCCTCCCCTGTGCTGGAATTACAGGCATGCCAATCTCACGATTATTCTAACCAGTGCTCTTGATACATAAATGTGTGTGGATTTAGAGATTCAGTTTACATTTTGGAGATGAGGTCTCACTTTGCTGCCTCAGCTGACCTCAAATTTATTAGGTTCTAATAGTCAGCCTCATCTTTCCAAGTAGCTCAGACTATTGGCATGTACCCCCAGTCCTGCTTGGATTTGGAAGATGTGACCACCAATTGGGTTTTTTTCCCAAAGGGTAGATATGTAAATAGTCAAACATGAAAATATGGTCAGGTGTGTGGAGCATGCCTGTAATCCCATCATCCCTATTTGAAATTGCTTTTCACTTATTGAAAACAGCATGTCAGTGACTATAGTGACATCGTTATTTTATAAACTGCTTTGTATTCCTATTGTATATTATCACTAATAGCTCCAAGATTGCACAGCTTAGAACTGGACTACTGGGTGATAGAGAAAAGTAAAAACCACCTGTTTAATAGTTTTCTATAGCCAATGTTCTTGTTCTGTTGTACAACACTGTAGCACTAGCCATGTTGATATTTAAATTAATTAGAACTAGAAATTCAGTTCCGCATTTTTTTTTTTTAAAGAGGCTTTTGGCTGTGTTGTTCAGCCTGGCCCTGAATTCCCTGGAATGTTCCTACCTCAACCTCCTGAGTGCTACAATTGCACCTAACCTAACCTTTTTAAAGACATTGTGGGGATGTGAGTTTGTCTCTTCTGGGAATGCTAGGGCAATTGTGATCTTTGGGTTCTGCTTCTCACAGGCTGCACAGCATTCTCAGAAGCAGTCTACTGAGCTCTTCCAGTGCATGTACTTTAAAGACAAAGACTCTGAAGCTGAGGAGCGTTGCATATCTGATGGAGTTATTTACTCAATTAGAACCAATGGTGTGCTTGTATTTATACCAAGGTATGTTACATCTCGTGCAACAGTTAGTATGAAGGCAAAGTAAACTGAAAGTATAGCTCACAATAGTATATTAGATACATATTGCCAGGCTTACTGGTGCATACCTATAATCCCAGCACTTGAGAGGCTGAGGCACGAGGATCTCCATGAATTCAAAGAAAGCTTAAACTACATAGCAAGACTTTCTCAAAAAAAATATAAATGTACTTCTTTAGGTCTGGGGATGTCAGTTTCAGAGCACTGCCTGTCATGTGCAGTGCCCTGGGTTCAATTCTCAGCACCACAGGAAAAAAAAATGGTTTTAAATTATCATTGCTAGCTGAGCATGATGGCACATGCCTGTAATCCCAGCACTTGGGAGGCTGAGGCAGGAGGATTGTCTTGAGATCAAGGCCAGCCTGGTATACATAATAAGTTCACGGTCAGCCTGAAGTACAATGACCCTGTCTCAAAAAAACAATAAAATTTATCATAGTTACACAATGCAATGTCAATTCTGTGTACAATAATGAAATGGAGACAACTGGAGTAAATCTCTGTCCATGCTAGGATCTTATCTAGGAAATACTTTGTGTTCGCATCTGTTATAGCAAAATAAATATTTGGAGGTAAAGCTGAAGAATAATTTGTTTTTCATTTAGATAAACACACAAGGCCTACATACTAAGAATACATTAACTCTGGATCTTTATTTTTACAACAATTCAGGTTTGGGATTAAAGGTGCTGCTTATCTGAAAAATAAAGATGGCTTAGTGATGTCCTGTGGCCTCGACAGCCGCTCGGAATGGAAGCCAGGATCCCTGCAGCGATTTCAGGACAGGATCACCTCCACAACAACGGGAGGGGAGTCGTTCACACTCCACCTGTTTGACCACGTCACAGTGAGTCTGCATTTGTGGAAGCACTGCTTTTGGTGTAACAAGGAATAGGACTTAATGATATGTCTGTTTCCCATAACAGGTCAGGATATCTGTGCAGGCCTCACGCTGCCATGCAGATACAATCAGGCTTGAGATTATCAGCAACAAACCATACAGGGTACCAAGTGTGGAGCTCTCACAGCCAAGCCCTCTCGTGCTGAGGAGTGAGTTAGTGAGGGAGGTCACTAAGTGTGCGGAGGAGGCCCAGCTGGCTCAGGAAGAGCAAGCAGATGCCATCCAAGAGGAGTACAAAGAGTACCAGCAAACCAAGGGCCGGAGCCTGTACACAATTCTGGAGGAGATCAGGGACCTGGCGCTCCTGGATGTCTCAGTGGACTGTAGCATATGAAATCATCTTGCTTCATAGAAGAGTTTTCTCCTGGAATTCTACCATCTTTCCAAACTTCACATTGAATTCTGGATCACTTGGTGCTTTTAACTGAGTGGGATCAAGAAGGGATTTGATGTGCAGTGTTCTCTCCTGGCTCGATGATGTCGCCTTAAATATAGAACAAGGCTACTGTCACAGCCCAAGTTTCAACACTGAGTGGACTGGAAATGGTGCTCTGCAAGGTCACTTGCCTCTTTTTAATAAATCCAAAATTTTTAGTTGTCTGGTCTCAGTTCTCTCAGAGTTAAGTTTTATGCTGGGGTTGAAGCTCTGGCAGAAAACTTGCTTTCATTGACGCTCTGGGGTCAGTCTTCAGCACTGCCAAAAGAAACCTCCACCATTGGACTGTTTGGGTCTGAGGCCACTCTAGATTCAGAAAGCTTTTCACTTTTAGTAAGACTTGGTCACTTCACCTACTCACTTTAAAATTCTCATTTCCTGTTTGATGAACACTTTACTGGTTGTGCGGGCACTAGCTGGGAACCAGACACGGAGCAGGAAGTGGAAACCACAGACCCTATGACCCCTGCTCCCTCCCACTCTGTTAACTTCCCCTCAATGAGGTGACTGGTCTCCCCAGCTGGGAGCTTGTCATTCTGCCAGCAAGCCAAGCACCAGACAAAGAACTCTCAGGTCCTGGATGTGGACAGAGGCCTGAACAGAACCCGAGAAACTTGCAATCCTACCTCCTGCCTCAGCTTCCCAAGTTATGGGATCAGAGGTGTGCACCCCCAGCCCCTGCTCAGTGGTAACCTGAGATGGGTTTGTCTTCTAGCTGCTTCCCCCTTGGCGACAATAAGCCCAGTGTTCTGGATGCACACATGTGCCACCTGGTGCATCGCTGTGGCAGCTCCCTGTGAGCTCAAGGGCTCTCCTTGTGCTCCACTTTTTGTCTTTTCAGCCAGGCCTTATTTGTCACTGTCCCTGACCCAAGTCAGTGAGCTGCAAGAGCTCAGGACAACTGCCATCCAAGCTCTGGGATGCTGTTGCATCATTCTCCACCCACTGCCCACAGGAGACACAAGGGCTTTGGTTTCCAACCTAGTCTCCCAAAAGGTGACCTTCCTCCTCTCCACTGCTCTAAAGCCCAGCTCAGGCTTTACCTGCCCCTCATGAGGCAAGAACTAGAGCCTCTACCAACTTCCTGTCAGTGCCCTTCCACTTACTACAGGGGCAGGAAAACGGACCAGGCCCTTCTGTATATGATCCTGATACCTAAAGCTTTGCAGTTACCACTCCCGAGCTGTCACCCTAAATCTTTACTCTTGTCCAGCACTGCACCGACTTGTTCCAAGACTTGGCATCTCCTCCTCCAGATGAAGACCTTTCCTGTGACTTCTTGGGTGTCTCCCGGGACACTGCTGGTTCCTCCAGCCAGTGAGAAAGGTCTCAGGGGTAGTGACAGTGGCCAGGCCACAGCTCAGTGCCTCATGCATTAGTGACTGCTCCAAACACATGCAGAGTCAAATGCTTTAACAAAAGCGTAACTTGCAGAAAGTGACGAAAGACTTTCATAAAGCTGCTACAGTTTAAAGAATTACCACTTTTACTTCTTTTTAAAAAGAGACATTAATGGGTGGAACATATTTACATCTTCAACATGACCCCATTTAGTCAGCACAGGCATTCAGTGCACACCAGCAATAGCAGCTGCTTATTAACTATTAATCATTTATGAGGTCACAGCTATAAAAAAAACAGTACTCAAGATAATAAATAGGCTGAACTAAATTAATAAAGGACAAACATAAATAAATACCAGATTTAAGCAGGATTTTGCATATATTCACTACCTCAGAGTTTTCACACAAAATACAAATGGCAAACTCTCAGGATGTTGAGTTAATCTGACATTTTCTTGGTGGAGAGCTCACTAACCTCAATAATACTATGCAGCATGGAGTTGTACATTGTGTCTTTTGGGGTTTTGTTTTTTGTTTGGTTTTTTTTTTTGAGACAGGGTCTCACTTTGTACTTCAGGCTGGCCCTGAGCTCAGCCTCCAACTCACATCACAGCAATCCTGCTTCTGCCTCGTGAGTGCTGGGATTACAGGCGCGAGCCACCACGCCCAGCACTGTGGTGTGTGGTACTGATTGCTGCTGGGCGTGAATCTACACACCCAGTATTGTATGTGGTTTCCAGGGGATAAACCTGGACCCTGTGCTTGCAAGGCAGGCACCGGAACCAAAGCTAAATCCCCGGCCCTCATTTTGGTTTTTTTTTTTAGGTTTTTTTGAGACAGGGTCTCGCTTTGTGGTTCAGGCTGGCCCTGAGCTCAGCCTTAAACTCACATCACAGCAATCTTCCTGCCTCTGCCTCCCGAGTGCTGGGATTACAGGCGTGAGCCACCACGCCCGGCACTGCGGTATGTGGTACTGGTTGCTGCTGGGTGTGGGTCTCCACACCCAGTATTGTTATGTGGTTACCAGGGAATCGAACCCGGGCCCTTGCGCTTGCAAGACAGGTGCCGGAACCACTGAGCTAACTCCCCGGCCCCTCATTTTGGTTTTTGACAGGGTCTTGCCACGGATTTCCGGCTGGCCTCAAAATCACAGCAATCTTCCTTCCTGCCTCAGCCTTCCGAGTGCTGGGGTCACAGATGTGCGCCACTTGCCCATCTTGGAGTTGTACATCTTAGAAAGACTGGTCCAGTTGTGTTTGCTCTAATTTCACTTCCTCTCCACTTACAGCACTGGCAGGAGCATCATCACATGGGTTGTGGACAATGTCTCTGTTCATTTCCTCCTGCTGCTCACCTGAATGAACCTCTTCGACCCCCTGTGCACCGAGTGCATCCATAAACATGTCTGTGAGAGAAACATTTGTGTTATTCAGGTCAAGCAACTGATGCGCTCACAGCTCACAAGAATAAATGGCTTCAAAACCTGACTTTAGCAGAAATGGGATCTCTATCACTCAGTTAATGTTATTTATGATTATTCAATTCTAAATAAACCCTGTGTTATATATACCCAAAGAAAGTCCACTCAAGATATAAAGGGTTACCATGCATACATGCTGTAATCCCAGCTACTTATGATGAAGCAGGAGGATGGAAAATTCAAGGCAAAGGAAAAATTGAGAATCAAGATGTGTCATTAACTGGTGCAAACTCTCAATGTTGAATGTGATCATAATGTATATATAAAATGTACAGATAAGGGCTAGAGATTTAGCTCAGTGGTTCTGGTGCCTGCCTTACAAGTGCAAGGGCCTGAGTTCGATCCCTGGTAACCACATACAGCGATACTGGACAGGGAGACTCACACCCACCACCAATCAGAACCACATACCACAGTGCCAGGCATGGTGGCTCATGCCTGTAATCCTAGCACTTGGGAGGCAGAAGCAGGAGGACTGCTATGAGTTTAAGGCTGAACTCAGGGCCAGCCTGAACTACAAAAAGTGAGGTACTGTCTCAAAAAAAAAAAAAATGTACAAATAAAATCAGTTAAAAAAATTCAAGGCCAGCCTGGCAACCTAAGAAGGCCCTGTTTTAAAAAGGGGGCTGGCTGGGCGTGGTGGTGCATGCTTATAATCCCAGCAGTTGGGAGGGTGAGACAGGAGTCACCAGGAGTTCAAGACTAGCCTGGGCTATATCATGTGTTCAAAGCCAGCCAGAACTACACAGAGAGACCCTGGCTCAAAAAACCAAAACAATAAGAAAAGGCTCCATGCAAAGACCCTGGCTAAATACCCAGTATAAAAAAAAACTAATTATTTGTGTAAATTTTAAGTTGTACATAAAAATTGGAAGGTGAGCTTTAAATACCTATTGCCAGGTATACCTTGAGACTAATGACACGCCACTGCTGTCAATATTGTATCTTCATGTACTTTTTCTCATGATAGTAATAGAATACCCATTTGTAAAGATAAAAATTATACATGGTCACAATATTCATCTGAGAATTTATTCTTGTGGATGGAACATTTTATAACATAGTGTTTATTTACTATAATTCTTTTCCTTTTTTTTTTTTCTTTCTTTTCTTTTTTTGGTCTTTTGACACAGACTATCTTTATCTACCTCAAACTGGCCTTGAACTCACTATGTAGCTGAACTGGCCACAAACTCATGATAATCCCCTTGTCTCAGCCTTCTGAGTTGCTAGGATCACATATATATGCTACCACACCCAGCTCTTTTCCAATTTCTAAAGGAAAAAATGATTGGAAATTGAGAATATAAGGGGCAGGGATTTTAGCTCAAGTGGTACTAGTGCCCGCCTTGGAAGCACAAGGGCCTAAGTTTGATCCCTGGTACTGAAAAAAAAAAAAAAAGAGAGAGAGAGAGAGACAGAGGGGATTTCCTCAAATCCAATGAGCTCTCTGCTTCACCAAGAATATAATCTCACCTACTTCACTCAAAACTTGTAATTCTTTTTAAATACTGTTTTAACAAACTTATTTGGTTTCTACATCTTCAGTCTGTTTCAAAAACAGCAACTTTTGGATGGGAATGTAAAGCTCACTGGTCATATGCATTAGCAGACACAAATACCTTGTGTTCAATCCTCAGCACCAAAAAATAAATAGATAAAAACAGCAAATCTTAATTAAAACAGTCCTAAAAGTGGGAATGGGACACTACAGATAAGCAAAAGAACAGCCAGCAAGAGTACAACTTACAAAAACAGACACACAACACAATAAAAAGCACTTAAATTACAGCGAATGGCTCTAAAATCCTCAGTGGTAAAAAAGGCATTATATTTACTATCAAAGGTATCATAACAACAAAGTATTATGACTCTAAAAATTAGGTGGGACAGGCTGTAAGAACCAGAGAAGAGTATACTTTTGAATGATTTAGAATCTTTCTAACAGGTTTTCAGCTACTTAGAAAATCATCTTAGATTCATATATTCTTTGAACTCCAAGCAGCTCATACACACTCTCAGTTACACATAAACCTGACACCACCTTACTCTATTCTTAGAGGTACTTGAGCTTGGAGAAAGCAGAGAAGTTAATGTTTCTCACACGGCCTTGATGTTAACAGTAGTGTATAAGACCTAGTGTCCACTTTACCATTTCCTGGGGCCTGACTGCTGCTCAACAACTTCGCCTGCCTTCTTTCCAGGGCCAGCTGTTTGTTCCTCTCAATTCTCTGCTGCTGCTCCTCGGTAAGGATGCTTTCTGGCTCAGGAGCAAGATTCTCATCTTCCACTGAGTTTGTCAGAAAGGGGTCGAATTCAGTAGCTGTTACCTCAAGGCCTTTATTTTCCCCCACTTCATCTGTCACAGGGAAAACAGTACATCAGATAGTGTTAGAGAATTTAATTGAAAAACAATCTAGAATTGGAGATATAGCTCAGTGGTAGTGTTTTCCCAGCATGTGGAAAGCCCTGAGTTCAATCCCCACTACCAGTAAAATTAAAAAAAAAAACCCAAACTATAATCTTACCCTACATTAAAACACTTTTTTTTTTTGAAACAGGGTCTTGCTTTGTAGTTTAGGCTAGCCCTCAGCTCAGCCTCTAACTCACAGCAATCCTCCTGCCTCTGCCTCTGCCTCTGAAGTGCTGGGATTACAGGCATGAGCCACCAGGCCTGGCACAAAACAACATATTTTAATAGCCTGAAATAGTGTCTGAATGGTACACAGTAACAATTTTACACAGGCCATTATCTTTTACAGGGCCAAACAGATGGAAGAAAAGTTTAGAACTGTGAATGTATTTCCAAGTTAACTTTAAAAGCTGAGTGCTGGGCCAGGGATATAGCTCAGCAGCATTGCCCTTGCCTGGCAAGCAAAAGGTTCCGAGTTCAATCCCTGGTACCACAAAAACCCAAAATGAAAACAAAACAAAAAACTGAGTGCTAGGGTTGGGGATATGTAGCTCAGTGGTTCCTGACAAGTACAAGCTCCTGAGTTCAATCCCTGGTACAACTTTAAAAATTTAAAAAATAAACCAGAACAGTACTATCCAGTCAGGTATGGTGGTAATGTCAACAATTCAGCACTCAGGAGGCTAAGACACCAAGGAAGACTACTTGTACCTATGAGTTTGAAGCCAGCCTGGGCAACACAGGGAGACCTGGAAGGGAAGATTTCAATGCCCTGAATTATTAGTATTGACATATTTTTAAAATCCTATTACATCAGTTATCTCAAAGAAAGGTACCTTCAAAATACGCCACAGTAGTGTGAAAGTAATATTATGGTTTTCCATTTATATTTCAAAATTTTAAAAACTCAAGTTTTACTAATATTTAAAACAAGGACTGGCAGAGCTGACTACCTTTGGTCTGATTGACAGTGTCCGCTCTATGAGCAGAATGGGACAGCTGTACATCATTTGCCTTTATTTTATTTACTTTTCTGAAGTTCTAGGGATTGAGATCAAGATCCTGGGCTTGCCAGGAAGCTCTTCACCACCAAGCTCAAACTCAAGCTCAAGTTCCAACTCCAATTGTAGCCTCATCCTCAGCCCTAGCCCTCTTTAAATTTCAGTGAGGTGTGTGACACAGCTGTTTCTGATAGCTCCCTCAAGTAAACTAGCATCTTAACTCGCTGTAAAAGAATAGCTCAAAAGAAATGCACATGTGGTAGCTTTAATAAATTCTCCAAAATAATAAAATGCCTGTAGGCAGAAGAGAAGTATAAGAAATTAGAAAACAGCAGCTGACATCTCACCTTATCTCTATGTTATTTACATTTGGCATTTAAAAAAACAGTAAACCCCATTATATCTGATAAGCAAGATGAAAAAAATGCAGTCACCAACTGAAACAGGAATTTACAGATAATATCCTTACCTTCATGATATTAAATGCGGTAAAAATCCATTATGATGAGCAAAACATTTAAAGTATGAATATAATAAGCATTCATAATAATTGAGATTTAAACAATCAAACCCTCCTTTAGATTCTTCCTTAACTATTGTCCCCCACCCCAGTACTGGAGATCAAATGCAGGTCCTCATACCTGCCAGGCAGGTACAGTGCCACTGAGCTAAATCCTTGACCCTATTCTTTACCTGTGAAAGAGCCAAATTCCCTTCCTTCCTGAAACAGTAAAACCGCTAAAAAGAAACTAAAATGCACTTTTGGGCCAGGGAGGCACCAACACAGGAAACAGAGAAAACATTGCTGAAGTCAAGACACAATTGTGGGGTCTCTGACACACTTACCTTGCAGGGCTGACAAGACTCTGAGTCAGCAGCACTATCCTAAGGAACTACAACCCTTCTGAGTCACAAAAGAAAAGATAACATCAATTGAATAAGACCTCTTTAACACATACCAGGCTAATTAGTTAAATACATGATGACCAAAAGTTGCATGATTTTTCTTTTCTTTTTTTTTTTTGAGACAAGGTCTCACTTTGTAGTTCAGGGTGGTCCTGAAGTCAGCCTCAAACTCAGCAATCCTCCTGCCTCTGCCTCCCAAGTGCTGGGATTACAGGCATGAGCCACCATACCCGGTACTGTGGTATGTGGTACTGATTGCTGGTGGGCGTGAATCACCATGCCTGGCATTGTGGTATGTGGTTACAGGGGATGGAACCTGGGACCTTGCACTTGCAAGGCAAGCATCAGAACCACTGAGTGAGATCCCTAGCCCTATTTTTTCATTTTTATATTGTTAATAGGAAATACAAAAATGAAATACAAAAATGACAATTTTATCAAGTTTATTCAATGTAAGAATTGACTGAAATGATACCAGCTCAAGTGACACTTAGGATAATCAGTGCTACCCACTCAGGGTAAACTGTTAAATGGTTAACAAAACCTGTATCTTAGGAAAACAGTGTGAATGTAATTGATGAAACAGAAGCAGCTTTTTCCTTTAGAATAAAAATGGGATTTTGG
>PVIR01040236.1:0-13456 GCA_004026965.1 Petromus typicus | reverse complement strand
TCTGTCTAGCTTCTCAATTATAAGCCTTTTGCAGACAAGCTATAACAAGTCACAAACTGCACTGGAAAAAAATGAATACACAAAAGCTGGACATCAAGGAGTAAAAACTCACATTCACTTTCACACATGGAGAAATCATCAATGGTTGTGTTCTTCTTAGGAGATTATGCTGTGGAACTAATGAAAGAGCCTCAAGAAAGTAGAAAGTGTGCATTAGTAACTGCAGAGAATTCTCACATGGGCTTGTATTAAAACTGTTGTGTACATACTCTAGTTCTTAACCCAGCTTTGCTTTTGTGTTTCTGTTGAGCTGTCCTCTAAGTTTGTCCACTGAAATATATGCTTCTGTTATATGTTTCCAGATTTAATAACCGAACTTTTTATCAATCATTATCTATAGTACAACCTTTTGGTGAGAAGAGAGGAAAATATATATAGCTATATATCTCCATGTGGTCGTGAGGGGTGTGTGTGTTTTGAAAGAACTGTTTAATGAACCTGATGAAAAGTAGCCTACAAGTACTGGAGATATACATGTGACAGCAAGGTTCAATTTCCAGGATCATAAAAATGAAAAAAGGAGAAAAAAGAGAAATTTAGCTAAAATATTGCAATTATTTATTCTTAGACTCCATAAGTATAGTCTCTTTATTTTTTACAATGACACTGCATCATGTAAGATTAAGAAAGTGACAACAGCTTAATCTCAGGTGGGCCATTTTTGAATGAGAAACAGCTCAAATAAAGATGGCAAGGGCCGGGGAGTTAGCTCAGTGGTTCTGGTGCCTGTCTTGCAAGCGCAAGGACCCGGGCTCGATCCCCAGGAAACCACATACCATACTGGGTGTGGAGACTCATGCCCAGCAGCAACCAGTACCACATACCACAATGCCGGGCGTGGTGGCTCATGCCTGTCATCCCAGCACTTGGGAGGCAGAGGCAGGAGAATTGCTATGAGGTGAGTTTGAGGCTGAGCTCAGGACCACAAAGCAAGACCCTGTCTCAAAAAACCTAAATAAATAAATAAATAAATAAATAAAGATGGCAAAAGAAGAAGCATGCTGTCAAGCTTTCTCAGGTCATTCAGCTTCTTTTTTCAAATCTGTTGAGTGCACGCATTCTCTTAAGTCTTTCTACTGAACTAGGAGTGGCAGACTGGCTGTAGTCAGGAGGCCGGGCTGAAGAGAAGAGCAAGAGCAAGAGCAAGAGCAAGAGCAAGGCCTTTTTACAAACTGCTCTTTAGCTGATGAATCTCAAGCTCACTTATCATGTCTCCTGTGCATTGATTTACAAACAAGTTGAAGACTCTTCTATTCATTTCCGATCAATTCTCAGAAAATGTATGTCTCTTGAATTTAAAAAACACAAATAATGAGACACATCAAAGTGAGATGGCTTTCTTTTCCAGTCCAACATCAGGCAGTTTTTCTCATTTCTTGTTTGAGTTCTACTCTCCCTCTCTCAGTTGGTTTAGTGAGAAAGCTTATGTGAAACCAAAATGGAGGGACAAGAAAATTTCCATATCAAATCTGTGTACCCATGTTTATAGCAGCTCAGTTTGTGATTGCTAAATCTTGGAAACAACCAAAATGTCCATCAACTGGAGACTGGATAAAGAAGATGGGGTTCTTTTATAGAATGGAGTATTACTCTGCCATTAAAAATGATAAGATTGAGTCATTTATACTCAAATGGAAGTACCTTGAGGGCATCCTCATAAGTGAAATAAATAGATCACAGATGTGTAAATATCCTATCTTTTCTCTGGTATGAGAAAAGGAAGAAGTAAATGAGTTCAGGTATATATAATTGATATTGTGAAATAAATATTTAACAGGAAAGAGAGTGTAGGGGTAAATAACAAGGGGAAAAAGAATATGACAATAATAAAGAAAAGGGGAAACAAAGATTTATGTATATAGGGGGTGAGGGTTGCAGGGCAGAGGGAAAGGAGAAAAATGAGAATCAAGTCACATCATATTCTGGTACAAACTCTCAATGTTGAATGTGATGATGATGTGTATTCATAATGTACCAATAAATTTTAAAAAATATGTAGCCAGCATTACATGATAAATAGGTAAATAAAGAAATAGCATAATGCTGCTTTCACTTAAATTCTAAATAGAACAAGCATGGAAATTATGCTTCTAGTAACTGACATGTCAAATACTTAGCACAATTTGATAATATAAAATGAAGTGCTTGGTAGTTCTCTTAAGCTTGATGAAATTAAACTTAAGTGGACAGAAAACCCACTCACTTTGAGCTACCTATCAATAGCAAGAAGGTTTCATAGGTTGCTGTAGTTAATGGAAGAAATGAAATGTTTTGGTACTTTCTGAGTAACACGTCACGTGGCATGTCAATATCCATGCCCCTTAGTCATAATAATCTCTAGTTATGCTGACAGATTTCTAAAAACAAAAGCTTTCATAGCTTTGCGAGAAAGGAAGGAGGGATCATATTTCCCTAGAATCACGTTTTTAATGATAAAATTTATTATCCAGCTGTCAGTCAGAGACAATCAGAAGATATCCCAAAGCTCATGCCAAGAAAAAAAACAAAACAAAAAACTGAAGACTCTTGTCAAAGATGTGCACAAACTAAGAACACCGGAGCGTGACAGGGACTTCTCGCTTCGCACTGTCTTTGCATCAGAAATCTTGGGCGCTGCCTGCAAAACAGTTTCCCTTCCACTTATGGAGACATACACAGAAAGGAGATCTTTTGACTGCCGGGGAAAATATTTGCTGGTGTGAAGTAAAAACAAACTGCGATAAAATTTCTAAACACAGGTGAACTTTTAAAATAACCTTTTAAAAAATGGTGCTACACCATGGGAAAAGGACTGTTTAAATCTTTGAAAGACACGGTGGTTTACCAATACTTTAGAGTTTCTTCTTCTCCTTCCGGTCAGGGCAGGGGTGATCAAGGTACTACGTTTCACATCTTTTCAATGTCACCCCATCATTAACAATGCCAAAAGGATCTCGTCTCCACTCCGTGAGTCAAGCTCAGCTGATGATGAGTTGCGGAGTTGACTTGATTAGTGGTGCAGCACGAGGGAGCCGCGGGCCCAGGAAGAAGCTCAAACCAGCTGCTGCGTCTTCTGGCTTCTCGGACGAGTGGCTGAAGTGACATGCCGGGTGTGGGGGGCCCAAGGGACATCTTGTGACCGTGACGGAGGTGCGCGGCTCACTCTGCTCACACCAGCGTCCCCGCGCGCTGACCTGGTGCCGTCAAAGCTGCAGTCAGCACATCATCACAGGGAGCCGAGACAAGGCGCCGCCCACGTTCTCCAGAGGCTGGAGGAGCTCTCCAGATAACTAAGAAAATTAACACTGGATCCGTCTACCACGATGCCAAGGAGATTGATTTTAAAGAATAATGTCACCAAAGTAACAAAAAAAAAAAAGGGCAAACGTGATTCTTTTTCTAGTAGACAGATCTCAGCACATACCTTCTCTTGAGACTGCATTCTCAGTATGTGGGAAGTTGCAAATGTAAGGATGTTTTAATGATTTTCCTCTTGTACTTTCATACAATATTACAGTGCACTCGGTAAAAACATGTAATTACAATTAATATATTCACTTTGATTCTGAGACCGTATATTACACTTATATGTTATTGAAATTAAACTTTAAAATATTTGTAAAGGTATTTACATGTACCTGGAGAAAATATGAAAAGGGAAATATATATTTTTTTTTAATTTGTAGAAGGAAAGAAGAGAATAACCTTCTGTAGAAATGAGTTTATTTTTCATCAGTATTTTAGCAACAGCATAAATCATACAGAGAGGTAGAGTGATTTGTATATAAACCTTAAGAATGCAATATGTAAAACTCTGCTTCATTACATGCAGTGTAAGAAGTAAAGGACTTTAAGAAATGTATACCTGGTAATAGCAAAATTCTATGGGGAATTTTCAATGCCTCCTTTATCTCTAAAAAGAAAAATTATCTACCTCTTAGCTTGCTCTGAAAAATGATATAAATATTTGGTATGTCAGCTATTGTGGTTGGCCTTGTGGTTAGTATACGCTTGGAAATGTTTTAAGGAAAATAATGCAGATAGGCTTAACATGTCAAGGAAGTAAAAATAGAGCCTACGAAGTCTATTTTCCTCTATGGGATCAGCAGTGACAAGCTCCACCCTTTCTCTCTCTTTGTATTCTTGATGTTTCCCACACCATTTTTCAAATCTTCACCTCAAAAGTCTTTTTCCTGATCCCTTAATTTTGACCTTCCTTTATGAGTCACGTTAGTCAAAAGAATAAAGCTAAACAAAGTGTCTGCAAGGTGCTGCCCAATTTTTCCCGAGTCCTGTGCTCTTTGGTTGCACAGACGTCTTCTAACTATGAAATGCATGTGCATCACAGCTGTGACTATCATTGTACCCGGAAAAGTCCACTAAGCCACTTGCCACTAGCAGATTTGTTAATTGGCAAAGACCAGAGGTGCCTAGACAGTCCTTCCGGAAGTATAACACACACAGCTGCACATGTGCTTATGGAACTATGTTAGTGTATACGTGAAGGTTATGCTAAATCTGCAGAGAGCAAACAGTAGGATCATTTAAGAATTTTATCTTCATTCTACATCAATCAGCTTTCTCCTTGCCGGAGCACTCTCCACCTGAGACCTACATTTTCCAGGGGGTTGGTAGGCTGGCCCCAAAGAAATTCACCATAGTAGAAAGATGTTGTGGCTGGAAAGAAGGGCACTGGAACATTGGCAAGGGTAAAGGGAGACTGACAAACATCAAGCCCAAAGGCACGTCTCCACGACCACCCATACCCACCCAGGAGTGTGCATTACCAGTTACACAGGGAACCCCAAATCCTATCATATTGACATTTCACCCAAATCACCACACCTCCTATGGCTTGTGTTAACCTAAGTCAGGATCATTTAACATTCTGCTTTTAATAACTAGAAGGCTTTATTAATTATTTAATATGTTGTATCTGTGGCTTTGAAGGGAAGCATTTTTGTCTTCATTTTCTGCATGCTGTTTGAGGGCAGGTTATTTCTTTAAAACACTTCCATAGAAACTGATACATTAGAATAATGACAGGCCAGTGGGTCACAGGAAATGTCACTAATTTTCTTGCAGTGAAGGTTACTTGTACTCTCTTCCACCACTTCAACTAATCCATAGTAAACTGCTTTGCTATCAAGGAGGTCACACTGCATACAAAAGGCAATCTGCAGTATAATCCAAATCTCTTTATACTGAGTAAATAGGATAGAAAAAAATACATTCACATGTACATTTTTCACTGAACTCTTCTAATAGTGCTAAGATGTAAAATGTATTTTTTATCAAGAACATATTATTTTGTAAACATTTTAGCATGTTTAACATTTTAGTATGCTTTTGTAAACATTTTAGTATGTTTTGACTGATTTAAGCAAGTCCATTCAAATTAGAAAAATCACTGTAAATACGTTAGTGGATGGACTATTCAGAGGGTATAGCTTAAACAAAGCTATTTTATGGTATGGAACGCTCCTTCCAAAAAATGAACCAAGAGAATCACATTATACCTAGAAAGATTATGATTTTATTATATCAGTTTAGGTCCTCCTTTCATTTCTTCTAGAAACTACTTATTAAAGAGATGGAATTAGTTTTGCTTGTTTTTATCATGTACCTGAGGAAAGGAGAAAACTTCTAAAGCACAACAGAAATAAGATGTACCATATTAGCACCCAGAGTCATCATGACTGTTGACACACTTTAATGCAGTATATGATTTTACAAAAATATTAGGGCCCAGTAACGTTTGCTCCAGGGGAATAGACAAAAAAAGAAAAGGACTCCAGGACTGAGGATGATTTGTCAGTTTCCCTTTTTGAAGTCCCCATTTATTCTCCGCTTTCGTGCATGATTCACAGCTTGTGAACCCTTCACTTATAATCAATAGCTGTGAAGTTTTATATTAGGTTTAAAGATTAGACAGTCTTGATTATAAATTGTATTGATTTGTACAGCTTAGTCGCAGAAATCCCTGTACATTTTTTTTCCTGGATTAAATTAAAAGGAGATATATGGCCTGTCCATACTAGAGATGTGAGTGTGATTATAAGGTGTGACCCCCCTCACACTCCTTCCTCTGCATGAATAGAACCTCGCTAGTGCCCTGGAACATGAATCAGCACGTTGACGACATCAAGCTGAGACAGTAAACACAGTGAAAATGTGACAAAAAGAATTACAGAACCGCAAGGAAACCTGCTTAAGTCTATAATTAATACAGGCAACTCGCAAAGATTAATTGCTCTAGCTCATTTGTAAATTAGGAAATTGACAGAGATAAGAATAATGAACTCCTAAACTTCTACCTGGCAAATCTGAACCTCTTTTAAAACTGAAGATTCACAAGCACTTCTGAATCAAAGGTAAGATGACAAGTTTTTAATTAGTAGAAGAATAAATACGGTCGTTTTAAGGTTAGTAAATAACTTGGTGACTGTAACATTAATAACTAAATCTATCTTATGAATATTGTCACCTTAAAACCTATTAAATATAACTGTATGTTTTATGCTCACTATGTTAAAGCTATCCAGAAAAAAAAAAAAAAAAAAAAACATTGAACCTTCAAACACTCAGTAACACAAGGAAAGGCTAATAATTTCTAACTTCATAATCCTACTTTGCCCTTTTTATGTCATATATTATGGGTTTCTAAATATTATTTCACCTTTTTTCCCCTGAGAAATATATTTCATTATGCAAATTGATTATGACCCAGATCTGCCTACCTGCTTTATATAATGACACAGAAACTAGAAATAAAGACGATTCATCTTGATGTGCGTCATAAATCTTTCAATTTCCTCACTTTTGAAAGATATTCAGCAGTAAGTTTTAGATCACAGTGTGCCCTGAGATGATTTTTTAGGGCTACTCAAATGTCTCAATGTGTTTATATTGGCCATGAAAGAAAATGAAATCCAATGGAATTACATAACTTGGAGAGTGACTATAGCGCATCATTAAAGATTTTAAGTATTTGGTCATACTGTTTCATATTAAAATCTACTAATACCTCCAAATAGTTCCATAAGAAAGTAAATGAAATTAACAACATGTAAAAATGATAACACAGGAGACTGCTATCCTTTGTTTCTCTAAGTATTGATAAAACAGCCCTTGAGATATGATGTATAAGTTCATAATCTCTATAGATATCACAGAATGGAAAACAAAGGTGGAAGTGTGTAAAAGGTCAAAGCACTGTGGAGTTTGTTTGTTTGTTTGGTACAAATGCTATGTTAATAACCACGTTCTTTCTACATCAAAGTCTGCAGTATCAGCTCTTAGCCCTGGATTTCAAATGGTCTCAGATTTCCACTGGAAGCTAACACACAGTATGTATCCCTCACACCCACATCCAGTATTTTGCTTCTAGAGGTGCAGCATTATAACCATCCAGCTTCTCCTAAAAGTCTTACCCCCCAGTTGAAACTTTGGCAACGTCAATGGTTTCTCCATTCCCCTCAGAGTTCTTTGTTGTCAATTCTGTTTAATATATCACTTTAGAAGATTACCAGTATTTCTTTGTCCCACTGTAAGACTGAATTAAGATTCAGTCTCTATTTTCCTCTCACTTGAATTATGAGAATTATTTCCAATGCATTCTTCACCCAGATCTTTCAAAGTCAAGTTCTGATTATATTACTCTGCCATTAAAAAAAAAAAAAATCAGGAGGTTTTCTAGACTGGCCAAATTCAATAAAATTCCACATGCTAAAACCCAAGTATCCCCCAACACAGTGGATTTTCTCTCAGGTTCCCCCCGCCTGGTGCTCACACCCCTTTGCAATCAAGTCACTAAATTTCAAACTAATGTAAAAATGTCCAACATCTGTTCTGCTTCCTATTGCATTGTCTAATTAGAATTCTCTCTGTCTGTAGATCTCCTTTTACAATCACTCAAACGTATAGTTCAAAGTATACTCTCTTCACAGCGAAAGCTTGCCCAGGAAGCCTGCCTGTGTAATAAGCTATCTTTAACTCTCAGACTTTTATATGTATCTCAGTGCAGGGATGTAAGGCATGGTGTTTTTCTTTCATTTACTGCATCTACCTGGTCATTATCCTATATCAAAAGGTAAACTTGGAATCAGAAACTATTCCCTATGCAATGCTAACTAGCTCAACATAAACTGTTAAAATAATAAGCGAATATCTCTGGGATGCACAAAAACTTTTAAAACAGAATAAATTCCAGATTAGTTGCTACTAGGCATTTAAATATTATGAACCACTACCTTTATCAAGTATTTAGCAAACAGATGCAAATGGACCAGAAAAACAAGGCTAAGGGGGCAAGGTAGTCACAGAGGAGTCAGAGGTGATGAAGACATAACTGTATTTCTTATTTGGCCTTCACTGAGATTGGAGGCACAGGCCATACAGGCTTCACAAGCAGGAAAATTCCTAGATGAAAATCACCGCTGGGACAGAGAGGTCAACTGAACTTCAATCTCTTGTGTTAGGAAAAATAACATTTCCTCCTGAAAGTAACAACATCACCAACTGTCTTCACCATGAATGAAGTGTTTATAAAAACAGCTTCGGAAGCAACAGGGTTGCTCGGAATCTCCACACGCTTTTTGAGATGAAGAACAACTCCCTCACACACTGTTAGACTTCTTTATTTCAGTTTTACATATTAATTTCCTACTAAACCTTTGTAGACACACAGGTCCAGCTCCCCGTCAAACATCTGTGTGGTTTTCTGATGGGACTCTCCCACAAATATTTCCATATCTGAGTTATTCTATTCTTCACCTATTTGAGCAGAATAATTCTGATTTTTATTCTCACTGTTCAGGCCACCGACTTTGGACAAGGCCTTTCTGCATATGATGCTGCGCATCTATTTCTTCGTCAATTCTTTTTTCCAACTGATTTTATTGGTACATGTTTTATACACATCACGCTGCACTCTCTCTTGAGTGTACTTAGAATCTGAGCACTTCATCAAGAACTTCACCACTGCTGTTTCTTTGATCTTCACTATTGTCACTTGTGGCTGCCTTTAGCGAAACTGTCAACAGACTAAATGGGGGTGGGACCTGACTCTTCTTTTGTCCTTTCTCTCCACCTGCTCAGTGGGCTCCTCCTTTCCAGTGACTGCTCACCTAAATCAGGGCAAGGGAGAATATACACAGAGTGATTCCGGCGTCCGGCACCTTCCCCCTCTCCGCCCAGCCCAGCCTCTCTGCCACCAGAGGCAGGACGTCTGCACCGCTCTTCTCTGGTCTAGAGTGTTTCCCCACCAGGCAGTCACTGGTCTCACTTAACTTCATAGGGCTTTATTCAACTGTCATTTTAATAATAAATTCCTGATCATCTCTTTTTAAGATGTTATCCATTAACTTCTTTTATCATCTAAGATTTATCTGTTTATTAATCTTCTGGTTCTAAAATGTTTGGTTGTATAAACATTGCTGAATAAGTGCCTGGAATAGTACATGACTGAACCAATTTCCCTCTGAATTACTGGACTCCTGACTGCATTTTCTCCAGGCAGTAAATACCTGGTGCATAATAAGGGATTTCTTCACTGCTGATTGCAGGCTAGCTTCCATAACAGAAAAGCTAGCAACAAAACCTCAGGTCTGAACTTGGTTATGAGATCTCAACAACTAACCAGGCCTGTCCTCTTGAAATAGGTCAACGTTTTTAAAGCTTAAAGAATCAGAGTCTAAGTTGCAATGTGAATATCAAGAAAGTGTCAAATTACTATGTGAAATCTCCTGAAATTTCAAAAACTAGGGGAGGATCTCTGACAGCAGGAAGTACACAGTTAAAGACAGTAATCTGAAGAATATTTAGAACATTTTCTCTATCATAAAATCAAACTAATGATATTCATTCTACATTGCTTTAATTTATTGATTGATATTCTAAGTAATTTTTCTTATGTTTTCAACTGAAAAGCAAGTTTCTGTAGGACAAGAAACATGTTTATTACTTCACTTATTTTTTATTCAGCGCTAAGCATACAGTAAGAAAGCAATGAATATATTAACTCTAAGCAACTCTACCCTAACGGAGGTGTTATGAAATCTAAGGGCTTTGAACATAAAATATCAAAATGAACCTCAAGTTTGAGGAAAAGAACCTTGAAGTAGATGTGCAATATTTTCATAGTGCAGGAAGAACAGACCTTGGTGCTTGGAATATTTGATATTCCAGATCAAAAATTAGATGGTCTGCATAAATTCAGTCTGATTCATAAACAATTGATTTTATTTTAGGTTACACTGTAGGACAGATGGTGTCATTAAATGCACATTAAACTTATTTTTTATTTGCATAGAGACTCAAAGAGTTAGTTTTTAAATTAAAGTCCCAGCTATTACTCTCTACCCTGAGTTTACTGTCAATCATCTTAGATTCCCAGGGTCAAGTCAATTTAATGCCTTTGATTTTTATCAGCTTGATTGCTACAGAGGCATGGAAAAAAGTGTTCTGACCTGTCATGTTTCTCCATGTGACGTATGTCTTAAACTGCCAAGTGTAATCACAGGGAAGACTGCATGATTGAAAAGGCCATATATGTACATACATGTACATGAAAAGAGGCGAGAAAATGAATGGGGAGATCAAACTGTGTCAAGCTCAAGGGCAAGTTGCTGACACCACTGAAACAATGAAATGAGGGAAATATAGTACTCATTTCATAGAGTGATAGTAAGAAAAAATATGACGGTACCTACAGAGTTCTAGAAAACTAGCTGGCCCATAGAATGTATAAAGTGCAGCTATTGATTTCACTGTAATATACAACAGAAGACAGCAGGCTCCCTGACAGTGGACAATCCCTGACGAGTCTGCGATTTCTCCTCATCCTAGACTCAGCGATGTGCCATCTGGGGCTATTCATTCGTCTTGTGCCCCCTGAAGACACAAAAACACTGATTTTTAATTTTCAGAATGTCAGGTTAAATAATCAAAAAATAATAGTTTTGTGGATTATTCTATTTCAGGATCTTCATGAACATATTGGGGAAGAAAGATTCATTGTGAAATAAAAACACCCCCAAAATCTAAAAGATATTTAACAATAAGAAAAGTTTACAAGAGAGTACAGAGGACCCCTGACCCGCAAGGTTTTCTACTCAGGCAAGCCCCTTGAGTCCACCCACCCACTCATTCCATGGACCTCTTTCTCTCCAGGCAATGTTTTAAATATGTTATTAGATGTGAATATTGGTATTTCAAGAATTCTTGCTTTGAACAGAAAACTACGAAGAGAATTGTTTAAATGTTTATGTGGAAGGTGAAAGACATTTCTGTCACTCAAACCCACTGTCACATCAGAGATGCTTAAATATTCCAATATTCTTTAACATTTTCTTGGAGTATTTCAGGACATTTTCTGCAAATTAAAAAAAAAATTTCTTTCTAAGTAAAAAGAAATCTGTGGACCTAAATAAAGATATTGCTGCATTCTTCAAGATGGAGTTTAATTTAAAGATATAGCCATGTAGTTTTAACTCTTATATTGCTCAGGGATTACACATTACATTTAAATTTAATATAGCTATTTAATTATATATTTTTTAAAAAGCAAATTAAATAATATACATGATTATAGTTCTACAATCTAGTCTGCTCGTAGCTCAGCAACACGTTTTCCCTGTGTTTAGAACTTTATAGGAAAAATAAGGAGCGCAAGAAAAACCATAAAAACACAGTACTTAGCAAGTGGAATGTGACAATTTCGTCTCCTCTTTTGTCTTTTATGTACTTTGAGAAAGCGTTTTATATGACTTTCTAATCGGGCAGTGTAATCCATTTCTCTGGCTTATCAAGGATGAAATATCCCAGAAACAGACATTCAAAGTCATTTTGAAGTACGCTTTCTACAGCAGAAGGCTGGACTAACTCTTCTAGCCCAAATGTGCACAGTGCAAAAAGAGACATGAAATACATAGTGTTTACTCCATGTGTTACATAGCACGCGTGTATGTATGTCTAACACATACAAATGCCATCTTCAATAGCAGAATGATAACTTATAAAAAAGTAAGAAAAAAAGATGGAGCACCTCAAATTGTCTTGTTACACGCACGCTCTACTACTGCATTTCTTCTAAAGACGTAGGGACTCAGTTGCTCAGAGCGATCTGAGGAATGAGGATGAATGCTCAGTTCCTTCGGAAACCTGCTCCCCTCAAAGCAGAGCGGTCTCCCCACGGAGAAACCCAAACTGAGGAGCCTGAATGCCATGGCGACCCCTGCTGGACGAGTAGACAGCCTCTCCCAGGCAGAAGCTACCAGAGGCTTCCATTTTCTCTTCCACAGAATCGCGTTGCATTTGTCAACAAACGCAACACTGCAATTTTAACTTAAAATGGAACTGACAATGATCTCTCAACTGCATCATTACTTCACTCAGCTAGGCCAAAAGGGAGCCAAAGCCCTAAGTCGCAGGGCACACGCACACAGAAAAATAAGTTTTGAAAAAAGTTCTCAAAATTGTTTATTTCTAAGGACTACGTGCCAGCACTATTTTAGGGCCAACACTGTTTAAAAATTGCACTGTTTATTCTCTCCAACACGTAATGCTAAAATGATGGGCTGATTCCTTTCAGTGAATTAAAAATGGTTAAATAACTGAAAATTGATACAATTTTTTTTTAAGACAAAAAGCAACTGAGGTAGCTTTTTTAAAAAATTTTTTAAATTTTTTTTAATTTTTTTTTTTTTTTTTGAGACAGGGTCTTGCTTTGTGGTTCAGGCTGGCCCTGAGCTCAGCCTCAGACTCATCACAGCAATCCTCCTGCCTCTGCCTCCCAAGTGCTGGGATTACAGGTGTGAACCACCACGCCCGGCACTGTGGTATGTGGTACTGGTTGCTGCTGGGCATGAGTCTCCACACCCAGTATTGTATGTGGTTACCAGGGATCAAATCCAGGTCCTTGCGCTTGCAAAACAGACGCTGGAACCACTGTGCTAACTCCCCGGCTCCTGAGGTAGCTTTTTGATATGATTACCTATTACCTTCTGGACCACAGACAAGAGGTTGGAAGCATGTGACTCTATGTTATTTTACCAAAAACCAAAGTTTTTTCCTCTAAAGTTACAAAAGGGGAAAATGAGGCTGAGAGTAGATTAACTGATTGAAATTTCCATTAGAATTCTAACCCAATTTGACAATAAATAAATACATTTTAAAACTTCTCATTTAAATGTAATTATGTCTCAAAGATCCTATCACTAAAGATCATCACCCTCAGGAACAGGGATTTCACATATGAAAGCTGAGGCGCCACGAACTTCCAGTTCACAGCACACCAGAAAGAGCAATAGAGAAAAATGACAACTGCTATGTGCCAAAAGTCACGCTGAATGCATCCTACATGCCAACCCCACTGGAGTGACTGACGTCACATGCCCCTTTCCACAGCCTCAGCAGT
>PVIR01040235.1:0-13459 GCA_004026965.1 Petromus typicus | reverse complement strand
CTGGCCCTGAGCTCAGCCTCAAACTCACATCACAATCCTCCTGCCTCTGCCTCCCAAGTGCTGGGATTACAGGCGTGAGCCACCACGCCCGGCACTGTGGTATGTGGTACTGGTTGCTGCTGAGTGTGGGTCTCCACACCCAGTATTGTTATGTGGTTACCGGGGAATCGAACCCGGGTCCTTGCGCTTGCGAGACAGGGGCCGGAACCACTGAGCTAACTCCCCGGCCCTTTGTTTTGTTTTTTTTAATTGAAATCTTTATTGATACATTACATATACACAACATGATTGCATTCCACAATAGGAGTTTATACCAGTATAAGACACAACTTAATTCTCATTTTTTCCCATAACCCTACCACCCTACCATCCAACATATACATAAAATTTGTTTCCTTTCTTTTTTATTATAATCGCATTATTTCTCCCCTCACCGTTTTTCATTTTGTGTTTTTTTAAACAATAAATGTTACTATTAAAGAGAAGCAGATGTTTACCACTTCATAGAAATCTTTGTAGCCTGAAATCATTGTCTCACATCTATTGATGTTTGTTATCATAGAAGTATATTAATGTCGTTTCTTTTTCAACCAGTTTATAATTTTAATTAAGTGCTGCATTATAGACTTTAACTCTCAAATTTCTCAGTAATGTATAATTTGCTTGAGAACGGAAATTACATCTGATTTTACTCTTTTATTTATTGCCCTTGGCTTAGCACTTAAAACGTGAAGTATTTAATGCATATTTCTTGTGAAAATGAATGAAGGATACTTTTTTGTTGATCACCCTTAACATGGCTCATTTCCAATAAGTCTGAGTGGGTTTATCTTTCTCTGTCCCAAGCAGTATTATTGGAGTGTATCTGTCAAAGATTCATGTGTATGGTGCCTGTTTGTTTCCTGGTATTAAAACATCAAGAATGAACACTGAGAGCTGCTCAAGGCAGTGACATATATGCTCATAGGAAGTGAACATTAGTACTTCCTGCTTCTTGGGCCCTGGTTCATATTTTTCCCTGGATGGGAGGTGTTTGAAAACAGCAACTCTGGTTTCTCTGACTGTATTTGTTACCATATGATGTCTTCCTTTCCCACACACTCTTGCCATTCTGATACTATCCACTATGACATGATGTGACAAAGAGGATTCTCCATAGAGGTCAAATTAATGGGCTTAAAATCTTGGATTTTCAGTCTCCAAAACTGTAAGCTATCCAAACCTTTTTCTTTATGAAGTAGTTGGGCTTGGGTATTTTGTTTTAGGAACATAAAATAGACTAATACATAAATTTCCAGTTCATGATGGATAAAATCTGATTATCCCTGTCTGGATCATACCCAAATTCTGGGTGAATGAGCTATGGTCATAAATTTAAGATGAAGAGTACAAAAGGCTCACAAGTTTTTTCCAGAAAAGGGAAGATAGCTGTGAGCTACCAGCCTACACAAAGAGGATCACGACAAATACTTCTGACAGAAAATTTTATAAGGAATTCATAATAATAAGAGTAGAAGACATGCAAATAACCATGATGTTATGAAAACTTATGAGAAAGTTGCCCACCAAAATTCAGAGAGATGCAATGTGGGAAAAACAGGTATATGCAAGCAGATTTTTGTATAGAAACTTAATGAATAAATGAAACATGTTCCTGCATATACTACTGTTGAGTGATGTATTCTTTCACAGGACAAATACTGAGTCTCCTGTTTTTCATTTCAACAGCCTAATTGCTGGTATCTTTAGTCAAAGTAATCTGGAATTCAAAAAATATCTCTTCTCTCCTAAAAAATAATAATGATGTGTTCAGCTTAATGTAATAGAACTTCTCCAATAGTATAAATTGTGTGAAAACTAGGAATGGGAAGCAGATATTGAACCATGAAGGCTCTATCATCTGAGTTTAATGACTTTCAAGTATCTAATTTCTTTAGCATACTTCTTGAGGTTCCACAGTGACACTGGCTTCTCCTTACAACTGACTAACAGTCTAATTTTCTTAGCTGTAAAGAATCAAGCTAATTAAACAGCAAAAATTCAAACCGTAAAGCAGCTGGTAAAGTCATGAAGCAAAAAGAATGTGGGAATGTGGATCCTAGAAAGATTGATTCTAAAATAGCTGATCATACGAAATATTTCACTTAATTACTGCTTTCCTAGGGTTAGAATTATTATACATTCCTTTTATTTTCACAAATCATGGATTGAATCCAAGCCTTTATAAAGCTGTAGCTAATTTCTCTGAAAAATAAACTTCTAAACAATAGATTTCTCCACTCTTTTTTAGCAAGCCAAATTTCCCCCACTTAGCCTGAGTTATTTTAAGTTATGGAGGAGTTGTAAATATTAGATCATTACTTCTGAGAGGCTGATGCTGTATACACCACAGTCAAACAAATTCTATTTATTTTTGCTATCTGCATCCCTCCATATTTCCACTCAGTTTGGCTGAATATTGCATAATAAGCTTTTCCAAGCAGTCAATTTACTTTAAGATAAATTTCTTTAGCCTGGCTCTGTTAATCTATCACTGAGGAGAAGCAAAGATAGAATGTGCTTTTCTTTGACATTTTGCTCACAATAGAAATATACTAACTTTGAACTGCTAAAAAAAAAAAAAAAAAAAAAAAAAAAAAAAAAAAAAAAAAAAAAAACTCTCCTCAGGTGGAGGATATTAATATGGAGGCAAAGGACACCAACACAGCTCCAGAAAGTCGGCAGGCAAACATCACATAATCAAAAGCACACAAGGCTGCCAGCTTTCTGCACAGACCCAGAACACACAAAACTCCATTCTCTTCTGCTGCATCACTGGTCCAGCCTTCCAAAAATGCTTGTTTCAGAGACAAAGGAAACCAACCACATTTACAGTCAGCAAGAAGAAATCAATGAGCCCCAACTCTCCATTAGTGGGAGAAAAATATCCGATATGATTTCTTCAGTGAAATAGATAAGTGTCCAAAAAAAGGCCCAAGACAACACACAAGACTGA
The DNA here is from genome assembly GCA_004026965.1 of Petromus typicus. Classification (NCBI taxonomy): domain Eukaryota; kingdom Metazoa; phylum Chordata; class Mammalia; order Rodentia; family Petromuridae; genus Petromus; species Petromus typicus. The sequence goes on along the minus strand of PVIR01040235.1, from coordinate 10,464 downwards.
CTGTCACACCCAATGCCCAAGTGACACAAGTGTGAGAGCAAAGGAGATGTTCTGACAACCACATCTATTACTAGAATAGATATTGTGACAAATAAAAATAACAAGAACAAGCCCCGTAATGGGATTAAAACATATCATAGGAAACTAATGACTGAGGATAAAGACAAGCATGGTGATGGTGGCAGGTAGCATGAGAAATGAAATGCTTGGATAAGCAAAATCCAGGAACCACACAGCTGAAAGACCCAAGACCAAGACTAAGACAAATCTGTCAGCAATACAGATAGCATCACACTGTGCCAGAAGACAGTGCTAAATTATCAATGTTAATGATAGATGGACTCGGCCAAGCCAGGAGCAGAACAAAAGAAAATGTCATAGTGCAGTGTTGTGGCTCTTCATTTTAAGGAGAAGAAAACACTCTTTCTCTTCCCACTTATGAAGGGGATGTTTGATTCCAAGCAGACAGCAGCAGGATGCAGGATGCCACAGCCCTCTTTCCCACTACTCTTTAGTTATTTATAAACATCAATTCTGGTCACAATCTTGAACTTGGCAGCAAGAATCTTCAGAGTAAGATGGAGGAAGAGGAAATAAGAAATAAAGAGAACAAAGAAAATGAATTAATAGAGGCTAAAAGTGAAAGATGAATGATTTTTAAAAGCACAAAAGGGTGGTATTTTTAAAAATCAATTATTCAAATATTTGCTAATCAACTACTTTGTGACAAAAACCACACTGGGTATTAGATATAACACAGTAGCGGAAAAATACACTTTCTAGCTGATAGAGCTTGTCACATGGTAGCAGAAAAAGATAATCATTAAATAACGACACACAAAAAATGTAAAATAAAAATGTTATCTGTAGTGAAGAAGAGGTGTGTGGCAATGTGACTGTGTGTAGAAAGATGAGGGAACTCTGTGGATAAGTGATAATAAAGTTGAAAAATCATGGAGCAAGGTTTGAAAAAGTTGTCAAAGCCCTCACCTCCCTGCACACATAACAGCTCAGGCATGAAGAACCAAAGGAGGCTGGAGGGGGTGGGGCCGGAATGGAGAGAACTCCAGAGAGTGTGGTGTTCCCAGTGAGACAGAAGCAGAGCCTAGGCCACACGGACTTCTCCATCTACATCTCACAAGTGATAATGCCACAGAGACACGGAGGCAGAAGTGAGGCTTGATATCTTTCCTTAGCAGTCTCCTCATTCACCACTGGGCCACCCTCAAGGTCCAATGTTGTTTCTTCACTTCCCTCACTCCATCAGACACATAGCACCCACCTCTTCTTCCAGCGTCCAAATTCATTCTCAATACAGGGCCTTTTCATGGGCTACTCCCCTGGCCTGGAGCTATTTTCCCAAAAGTCTAAAAGTCTTATCACTCCCTTACTTAATCTCAAACTTCTGTTCAAGAATATTTTCATTCGTAGTTTTCCTAAAACCAGAATGTAAGGCCTAGATTATTCCTACTCATCTTTATCCATGTAATCTGCTTGTGCAGTCTCACTATGAGTTTGTTATCTTCATAAATACCTGTTTTCTAAACACATGTGCATGTACACAGGCATGGGAGTGGCAGGAAGAACAATGCAGAGAACTTGGTTCATGAATGGTAAGAATTTTATTGCTAACTATGCATAGCACATGCCAATGCTCAGTAGGTATTGACTGAATGACATATGAAGAGTGAAGGCTGGCCACCACATAGACTACAAGCACAGGAAAGATTTGTATTCTGACCTGGAAATTTTATTATACACATCCTCTCCCCAGCTTCATCCCAAAAAAATCTTAAATTTAGAAAGAATTATTAGTCAACTTTCTGTGTACTTTTCCTAGTAGCATCACAACACTATGTGTACACAGGAAAACTTGTATATATAGGATTAATTTACACCATACAAATTAAATAGAGAATGTCTGTGGCTCCACATGGATAACTGGTAGGCTTTAGGATGTATTTGAAAAAAGTAATATTGTGTTCTAATTTAAAGGGATACAAATGTGTGAGGAAGAAAGAGCACACGTAACAGTGTTGTCCACAACGGAGAAACCTCAAACCCAGATGTAAAATCCTAATGTCACTAAAAGTCATCACCGGAAAGAGTTCCTTTGGAGAGTCAGGTCAATTAAGCACCATGATTTCTAACTCAGCATATTTTTATTTAGAAAGACATTAGTGCACACAGTATTAATATACAAGACAACATTATAGATGTGGCAGCAAATTTAAACCAGATTGCTAGACACAGTATTATTTGTAGAGGAATAAAATTTGAGTCTTGTTTTGAAAAGGCAGTTATACACACAGGGACACATGCATAGAAGAGTCTGTGTTTTCCCCTTTTGCCCTATTTTACATTGAGCATTTTCTTTCACAATATATAACATACAATGCTAGGGGAAATGTTGAGATTGTAACAAAAAAGTAAGGAAACAAATTTTATGTATATGGGGGGGTGGTAGGGTGTGTAGGGCTATGGGAAAAATGAGAATTAAGTTGTGTCTTATACTGGTACAAATCCCCATTATGGAGTGCAATCATGATGTGTATATTTAATGTACCAATAAAGATTTAAAAAAATAAAAAAGAAGAGTCTGTGTTGTATGTTAGACCAATAGATTTGTCATGGAGGGTGGAGGAAGAAGGAGACAGAAAATGAATCTTTCCCCAAATTAAAATTAGAGTGCAGTGCTTTGATTGACTAAATAATAGTTGATAAAGTTTGTATTTTTCCTTGTGAGGCAGATAAAACAGAACTAGCACTCTGTGCAAAGGCAAATCTGAAAATCTATTTCTGAGTGACAGAGAAAGAGGAAGAGGAAGACATCTAGTCATGGCTGAGGTTTGTGAAAGGGCTGATCACTGGCTGTCTGCGCCATCAGAATGAGCTCTGAGGGGTCACAGCAATGCACCAACACAGACATGACAATGACATCACTCTACGTTGTTGCACCAGATTGTTAAACACTCCTGCCTGAAATTCTCATGTTTTCCTGCTTCAAGTTAAAATATTGATCTCTGTTATAATACAAGGATTGTAACTAATAGTTAAGTTGCTTTTGCTGCTCAGAGTGCAATCAATGTCCCAGCAGCCACAGCATCGCCTGGAATGAGACACAGAAATGCAGAATCTCAGGCTACACTCAGACTTCATATTCTAAGGCTCCATTTCCATAAGTTCCTAAGTGACTAAATGTGCATATTAAAGTTTGAGACAGTTGGTCCATTATATATTCTCCTAGAAGCTAACAGATTAAAGAATTGTCTGTCTATTATATTTTATAATATTTTCACATTCCCCTGAGAAAAGCACAGAATTCTATAACTTTTTTAAAAAATAAGAACAGTGTTTATAGATGAAAAGTAACAGAAACATTATGAATCTTGGGATAGGGTCAAAATGCTAAGCTTGAAGTGAAACAGTAACCAAAACGTGTAAAGGACCAGAGCCTGAAAATAAGAATGAACTCACCCACAGTGACCGAATGAAATGAAATGGAAAGGAAGCAGATGGGAAGAGAAATGAGAGAATATTACTTTATTGGTTTCTTTATGGATATCCAAGGTTATTAATTTTACTATGAGATTTGCATTCGGATACATTTAATAATTAATTAAAAGCTTCCTGATTTGCCCATAGATTGTATATAAGGTGAGCCAGGAGTAAATAATGCTGGTATAGGGATTGTTGTTTTACAGTTCCAAGATAGTAAAGCTCAGTACTCTAAAAATAAAGGATTCACTTTCTTGTGAAGAGAAAGTCTGCACCACAAGCTCTCTGCAATACTTTGCAGTTACAGTATTACATGATTCTAAGTTGTATCTTACCAAGGTGTGCCACACTATGTTAGAAATCACACTGCCAACTGCAAAACACATTCAACTACCACAGAAAAAAATGTTTTCTCTTTCACAAAGGATATTAGAAAAAAATCCTAAAGGTAATATGTAACCAAATCGCAAATGAAAGCCTGGGAAATAAGAGCAAATCAGGAGGCACCATGTCAGAATATGAATGTAGTGGAACAATAGGTCCCCGCCCCCCAAAAAATGTGTTCATAAAATCTTCGCCTTTTCCACCATCTCCAAGAGTTCTACCTAACTTATCTTCCAGCATGTTTAGTGTTTCTGTTTTAATATTTGTGTCTCTAATCCACTTTGATTTTAGTATAGTGCATGGTGAAAGACAAAGGTCTACTTTTAATCTTTAGCAGGTTGAAGCCCCATAACTGCAGCACCATTTATTAAAGAGACTGTCTTTCCTTTCCGCCATTGAGGATGTTCGGCTCCTTTGTCAAAAGTAAGGTGGCTGAGTATGTCTGGAGGTGTCTCTGCATCTTATAGTCTGTTCCATTGATCATCAGGTCTGGATTTTTGCCAATATCATGCTGTTATAATCACAGTGGCTTTGTAGTATAGTTTCAAGTTGGGGATTATCACTATACTGTCCTGTTCCCTAGAATTGCTTTTGCTATTCTAAGTCTCTACCAGTTCAAGATGAATTTTGGGATTGTTTTCTGTAGTTCTGTAAAATATGCTGCTGGGATTTCATTAGGATTGAACTAAATCTATATAGCCCTTTTGGGAGTATATAAATTTTGACAATATTAGTTCTTATTCCCCAGGAACAAGGAATGCCCTTCCATTTTCTAATGTCCTCTTTGATCTCCTTTTTCAGAGTGCTGTAATTTTCAGAGAAGAGGTCTTTCACCTCCTTTGTTAGATGAATTCTGATATATTTCATTTTTTGAATGTTATTGTGAAAGGAATTTTTCCCAAATTCTCCCTAAGTGACCTGTTGTTCATGTATGCAAAGGCTATTATCATTTTTCTAGTATGAGAAACTGAAGGTATAAATGAGGCCCAGAATATATGACTGGCATTGGGGTCTGACTCCAGAATGTAAAATTGACATTTTGAAATAGGAAGAAAGAGCTCAAATGGAAAAGGAAAAATTGAGGTTGGGGAAAGTAAAGAAGAAAAAGAAGAATTTTTATGGTAAAACAACAACAACAAAAAAGGGAACAAGACTTATGTATATATGGTGTAGGAGTTTTAGGGAGGGCAGGGGATAGGAATAAATGAGAATCAAGATACAGCATGTACAGGTACAAATTTTCTATTTTGAATGTGATAATAGTGTGTATCTAAAATGTAAAGGTAAACTTAATAAAGAAAAAAAAAGGAATGTGCCTACTGCAACCTCAAAAAAAGAAAACATGTAATTCATACTTGTTCTCAAAGAAGTAAAACTTCAAAACTATATCTCCTTTACTGAGGAACAATGAGGACAAATTCCCAATGCTGGGTGCAATCATTATGTATGTATGTATGTAATGTACCAATAAAGATTCAAGAAAAGAAAAACATGTAATTCATACCTATGCTCAAAGAAGTATAACTTCAAAACTATATCTCCTTTACTGAGGAACAGTGAGGACTTGAAATTACCGAATTTTTAGGTTTAAATATTATAATCCTTTTGACAAATTTGATTGCTTTTCAATACTTCTGTAAAGAATTTTGGTTTTGAGATTTTTGTGCACTCTTTAAAAAATTCACCTCAAAGGGGACAATGTTGAGATTGTAACAAAAAAGTAAGGAAACAAATTTTATGTATATGGGGGAGTGGTAGGATGGGTAGGGCTATGGGAAAAAATGAGAATTAAGTTGTGTCTTATACTGGTACAAATCCCCATTATGGAGTGCAATCATGATGTGTATATTTAATGCACCAATAAAGTTTTTTTAAAAATTCACCTCATGTTTACTGATTACTGAAAACTGTCTGGATTATTTTCAAAGTTGATACAGAAAGAAAGGGTTACATGCAGAGGGTTTTTGACCACATTGTATCTGAATTTGTTGAAAGAGACACTTTTTCAAATGAGCGATATCTTTAGTTATACCCCTGGTGAATACAGAGATTCAACAGACTCAAATAAATCCAGAGTGTCTGCCTTTTCTGCAAGTTTCTGCCCATGCCTGAGACATGCATGGAAAAGAGCGGGGTCCATAGGACAGTGCGCAGGAATTCTCCCTGAGAGCTGATTTCAGTTTCTCTCCATAGAATAGTCCTACTCTGAGGACCACAGTTCCCAACTGTGACTTCCAAAAATGTTTACTGTCTTACTATGAGACAGCCTGGAGAAAATCCCCTTGTGTAATTGTCCCACTCAATTCTTTCCACATTTCTGTTCTTCTGCCAAGGTATTTATTAAAATAGCCAATGATTATACTTCTATCACATATTTGCTTTTGATAAAGCATGCTATTCTACATGCTATTGTTCAGTCCAATCCACAACAGCCAACAGCTGGTAGTAGCAGAACCTGTTGATCTGAGTGTAAGTCAGACTTGGTAACTTTGAATTCAAATTCCAACTTCACATCATGGTTCTGAAGATACGAGGTGCCCTATAAAAGCACTCACCATGGCATCCAAATAACTCAGGGAGCTCTGTACTGATGAACACAAAGAAACCTCTCCTGCATCTGTGCTTATGACATCTCTCAATAGTCTTCTAATGGAGGTTGGTCTGTGGCAAAAAGACACACAAAGAGGTGGTGTGAGTGGCCCAACTTGCTCTTCAGTCAGAATAACTTTAGGACAGAAGGCAGCAAAAGGGAGATTCAAGTAGGCAGCAAAAAGATTTCAAGGTCAGTTTCCTTACCTTCCAAGCCTGCGATTTTGTATTAGAAGATCAAGCTGTCAGCTTTCCTGTGTTGGCAATTCTCTCTGGGAAGGTTAATGTCACTTCTAAGCTTACTAATGGCCCCAAAGTTACGAATGTACTGTAAACATCCTGGATATGATGAATAAGTCAAAATAAACAAGGATGATAAATGCAAACAGTGCCTGAAATTCTTTAAAGCTAACACTGGTTACAAAAGAAAAGGAAGGCATAATCTAAAGTTATACCTGTGAAGGGCCAAGTTTGTGTTTGAGAAAGAGAGCAGTCATACGATGTGACGTTAAATGGACTGTTCCTTCTATGAAACTGATGTTTCCTAATTTGGCATTTAGCAGTATATAACCCAATACGAATTTGCAAAAACTGACTGATTTGAGATTTAGTGAAATTTGCAAAAGCAATACAAAGTCTCAACATTCTCTTCTGTAAAATGAATGCAGCATCATGATACTCATGTTACAAAATCATGATGAGTTTAAATGTGATTTTTCTATGAAGAGGTTAAGTGAATTGTAACTCTGTAGAATCATCAGATTAGGTCATTAGGCTTCCTTCAAAATATATTTGCTCGGCGCTATGTGATTTTTGCTTTTCTTAGTATGAAATCTAGTGAATTACAATTTTGTTTTCTCCAGTAGATTTATAAACCCTGGCTGCATTTATAAGTCCTTATGGAGTTTTTAAGAAATCTCCAAATCCTAGTCTTATTACTATAGGCTAATTACTATTTGTGTCCTCACAAACTCGTAATCACCAGTTGGTGAAATTATAAGCTAAACCTTTGGGAAGTTATCCAGTCACAGGCAATGTCTTCATGAGTGAGATTAGAGCCCTTCAAAAGAGGTCCCAGAGAACTATCTCCCTTCTCCTGTGTGAGGACCCAGCAGGCAGACAGAAAACAGGTTCTCACTGGATGTCACATTGGCTCTTTGACTTTCTGGCCTTCGTAACTGGGAAAAACAAACTTCTGTGGCTCTTAAACCATCTACTTTGGTAGAGATATAATATAGCAGTCTGAACAAACTCAGACTTCTACCTATTCTAGACCAAGACTTAGAGGAAAAGGTGAGAAAATGCTGTATTAGATAAATCATCTTTCTTGTCCTTCTATAAGTTGTCCAACAGCCCATGGTGTGCTAAAACAGTTATCAACCCAGTATCTAAGGAAAATAATCCTCTATAATTATTACATTTTAATTTTTGAGGGATAAATTTCCTGTTCTGACTGAGTTCATACTTATTAACATAAATATCATGGACAAAAGGAACTATAGAGACATGCATAATAATTTCTGAAGGAAGGAATCCACCTGCAATTTAACTCTGCCAGAGCTTACAATAACCAAAATATCTCCACACCTGTGCCTTTCCAGATGACAAATACAGAGCTATTAAAATAAACATATAAAACCCTAGAAAATATGAGGAGACAAACCCAGAAAACCTCTGGTTAGCATAGACTACACAAACAATCATGCTGAAAATGCTTTCAGTGAGCATTTATTATCCACTAGGTCGATGGTGATAATGATGTGGGAAATGTTAAAGAAAATGAGGACAAGGGATCTCAGAGGCTAAGAAATGAGGAAAGACCTGTGGATGGGAAAGCAACAGAAAGTGTGGAAGTCCAGAGATAAAGAGACTCAAGGGGCTTGGCACAGGATGAAGGCAGATTTGCTCTGAGTGGAGTGAACATGGATCCACCTGTGAGAATGGTGAAGACAGACCAAATTGGGCCTTGCAAGTGTTCTGCAACTAGGTGGGAGCCACTGGAGAGTTTCCAGCAGAGAAGTGGCATAATCTGGAGGTATTTTAACAGAATTACCTTGAGGCATTTATAGATAAAGAGTTGTAACTGTAAATTGAATTGTGTGTGAACAGAGAGGCCATCTAAGAAGGTATCTCAACAGCTCAAGAAGGAAAAGATGGAGACTGTGCAGGACAGAAGCAGCAGAGGTCTGGAGAAACAGTCCAACTCTGAATTTGCTTCAAAGAATAACTGGCAGATTTACTAATGAGTAGGATGTTGGTATAAGAGAAAAGATGGAATCAAGGATGACTCCAAAATCTTTGCTTTGAGGAACTGCAGTGAGTCACATGGAGCTGGATGAGACAGATAATCTTTGTTAGGAGCAAACTGAGGAATTCAGTCTTGGATACCTCATTTAGAGGTATGAGATGTCCTATGCTGGAGGTATGAGATGCTATGAGATGTCCAGAAGAGATATAATATAAAGAGCGCAGCCAGCACTTGGAGGTCTAGGGACACACAGGCTAAAGCTGCACAGAGTCTTGACTCATAGATTTCTGTGACTATAACCTGATATAACATGAGCCCAGTAATAAACACTGAAAGCTTACAACATGCCAGAAACTATTCAATGTACAGAGCAAAAGTCCTATAATCCTAAATTGCTTTAATAATGAACAAAAGATTGGATAATAAATCTCATCTTTAGAAATAATTTTATTTATGCACCCAAGTTTCCAAATAAAAGATATACAAACTAAGGAAGACTCACTGTTCTCACTGTAATTTGGAAAATAAATAAACAAAAAAAGTTATTTTAAATTATTACACTTACCTCAAACACCAGCTACTCACTGAAGTATGTCCTGAGTACACTTCAGAATTTTTACATACACCAACTCCATAAATTCTCCTCTGTTCCTCTGTATCTTACCTGTCCTCCTTCCTAACCTTGCACAATTAAAATAATGGTCCCTTCTTTGCTACATCTTGTAAGAGCCACTTCCAAAAGTTTTTCTCCACCTCTCTTCGCTGTATTCACTCCTGGATGAACGTTCTCCCTGTCCATTCATTTCATCAACAAATGAGCAGGGCCAAGCACTGTCTTCAGAGCATAACTTGCATTTCATTTGTGTCTCCAACCTGAAGGGAAGCTTTTCACATTCCAGGGCACTAAAAATGTTTAAAGAACAAATCTCTCCATCATTTCTATTTGAAATAGCCTCCATGTCATTTTCCTTAAACATCTGTACCCACCCACTGGCAAAACCCAAGTAGTAGAACAGTAAAAAAGAGTTCATAGGAAGGAAGGGACTCTTCCACCACAGGTCAGAGCAACTGCTCTCCAAGCTTTAATACTGGTAATGAAAGAGGGAGACAGAAACTTGATGGGGGTCTTGAAGCTGTATGGACAAATGCAGCCCCAGGAACTAAGTCAGAATCCAGTCTTCAGAATTCAGGGAGAAATCATCCCCACTGGCTTGTTTACTTCCAAGATTAACTGGCTAGAAGCCAGATCACCCTATTTCCTCCTTTTCTCCTTTTCTTTGCTCTTTTCATTCTTTCTTTTCAGATAAAATAAAAATTTAATTATTGTACAAAAAAGACACAAACATGCTCTGTGGTAAGTACAATTGCAAAGCCACGTGTGGAGCAGGTAATTTTAACATTTCCATGTTTCTCACTTTCTCTCCTTCAAGTGAAAACTACTTTTCAACAAGTTTTGGGGAAATCTCAAGTTCAAAACACTAAAATTTAATATTTTTTGCTGATGGGATATCTTTCTGCAAAATTATCCTGTCATATAAAAAATTAGTTAGATATATGAATATAGCATATTGTCTTTGTACTGGATGCTACAGATGATGTGGTAATGTCATGACAGGTTTTCACTTTTTCCATGTAAAACATGAAGATTTCTGCAACAATCACTTCTTCATATTACTATCTGGAATGCATGATTATATACCCAGAAGCAAGAAGTGTACAATTAAAATTATGGAAATAAAAACATG
>PVIR01040234.1:0-13462 GCA_004026965.1 Petromus typicus | reverse complement strand
CAACTATTTTTCTCAGCTTGGGTTGGGAGTTCATTGTCATTTGTAAAGTGGCAAAAGGATATCACTTTCTCTGTTTTTATTCCTTAAAAGGTAATAAACACACAAATAAATGTGCATTCACTTGCAGAGCTACTGATAAGTACTGATATATAATTCAGCAGACCTCTTTGCTTGCTGACTGCCTTACCTTAGGAAATACAACCACTATGTGACTAACAGGTTGCCCAGAATCCATGAGGCTAAGTAATTCAATACAAACATTACAAAAGAGAGTTCGCATTATTTTCTACTCTTAAATTGATTTTTAAAAATTTTACCACTGAATGAAGGGACAAATCACATAAAAATATTTAACAAATTCCAGAAATTCAATGGAGTTGGAGGAACCAAAGTTAATCTCAAACTCACTGTTAAGAGTCTTGCTTTTGCTTCCTTTTCGTCTTTGTTTTCTTTTGCTTTTTCTCAATACTGAGGACTAACCTCAGGGTCTCACAGTAAGTTAAATCCTTAGGTCTTTGTTTATTCATTTTTAAAATTTGAGATAAGGTCTTTCTAAATGACATAGGCTGGTCTCAAACTTGGGATGCCTGAGCTCGTGAATAGCTTCACCATCTGATGGATTTAATATAAGCAAATAGTATCATTACCTTTTTAAGAATAAAAAGAGAGAATGTATGGCTTCAAATTTCTCCCTGGTTTAGAGGTCTAGTAAAATTCCACATTTTTACAGTGAATGCAGAGTACAATGCTGTCCAAAAGTTAAAAAGTGCTTAAATGCTTTCAGCATGCAAACAACTTCTAACTTACTGTCAGCCTTATTTATAATTAATAAGCTCAATATGCTATTTGAAAACCTTTTTGGATTAAGAAAGTATAGATTTGTTATAAAATTAAAATCAATATTTCAACATATGCTTAAGCTTAAAAATATATTCATTCATCAACTTTTTAAATTTTAAAGTACTTGCTTGACAATTAAGTTGATTAGTCTAAACTGTCAACTAATTAAAGTTTTATATCATGTTTGGAACAAAATGCTGTATTTAAATGATTATGACAATTAATCAAATTAACTCTATAATATTCATGTCTGCTGTTCATACTATGCTGGCTGTAAAGAAACAGCTTTAATAATACATAGAGTATACTTCTACAAAATGTCACATAGAATATTTATATTTTATTCTTATTGCACTAATATTTAACATATTTAAGCATTAATATAATTTAATATTTTGAGTGTAATTATTTATCAATGACATATTTTGTAGATTATTTTATTGGCACTACTACATAGGCATTGAACCCAGAGTCTTCACACTGAGTCCCGCAGTTACAGTCACAATCTTATTTATTTACCTACTCCTCTTATTATTTTTAACTTAACTTTTGGCAGATTCTCCCTAAATCAGAGGAGACTTATTTGGACTTAACTAATATTAACTCAAAGATACAACTTTTATTAGTGGGAATATAAAATAGTACAAGCATTATGAAAATTACCATGGAAGGTTCTCAAAGAGCTAAAATTGAAAATTCTGTATGACCCAGTACTCCCTCCTCTAGATATCTTCTCCTAAGAGCTTAATATATCATAGTACATGACACAATCCTACCAGCTAAATCATGGAAACAGCCTGTATACTCATTCACAGATTACTGAATAAAAATGTGATGTTTTCATACTATATATATATTCATATATCTATATCTGATATACATACATATCAGATTATATATAAGATATATATATAATCTGATATATATCATATATATATTAATCTGATATATACCATATATATATATATGATTATATATATCTTGGCTATATAGAACAAATGTCAGACATTTGTAAGTAAATGGATGCACCTAATATTATGAAATAAATATTGTTAAATAAATCAGACATATATTTGAATAACATATGATATTTCTCATCTAGGGTATTTCACAAAATGGACTGAGAGATAAATAAAGGAAGGACAGAATGAGCCAAGGGGACAGAGCTCACACAGATAGTAAAGGGTCCAGATGAACAAAGATGGAGGCAAGGGGAGAGGGTGAGGAAACACAAGGAGTGAAGATTTACCATGCACAGGGTAATAACCCCTAATAACCCCATTATATTTGCACAATATATGATTTAAACATGAAGTAAGAACAGTAAATCAACAAAAATAAAATAAGGAAAGAGGAAATAGAAGAATGAGGGGAAAGAAACAGTATATATTTAAGCATATGTATCAACTCCCCAAGGTGATTGTAAAATATGTGTACTACAAATGTAAAAATAAAATTTTAATAGCATATAAATGTAACTTAATAGCAACGGTTTGTTGATCTTTATGGTATCCTTAAAACACAAGGTACAAAGTCAAAGAACAGATTCTGGGAGAATCAAGTGACTATTATCTAAAAAAGTTAGAGTGTAGCAAAAGAACAACAACAACTATATAGATATATAGTTGTATACATATATGTATGTATATATATATGAAACACTTGGAAAATATTTGGTAAGTGCATTGGGCAAATATAGGAAATTCTTAATGATCTCTTTTTTCTATTGTGTGTATTTGTGTATAAGTTTTTCAGACAAGATCTTATTTCATGGTCTAAGTTAGACTTGGAGTCAGTATGTAGCCCAGGTTGGCTTCACACTCTCCTCTGAAGTCCTGAGTGCTGGAATTGTAGATATGTTCTGGCCCACCACGCACAGCCTGGCATGACTTGATATAAAATGTCTTTTATAGGGAAAGAGTGAGAGAGAGAGAAAAAGGAGAGAGAGAGAGAGAGAAAGATTGTTTTTACAATTAAGGATAATTATTGTAACTGTAATAAAAATATTATGATGGAACCACATTTTAATTGAAAATTATAGTAAAATTTAATCTGTATTACAGCATACTATTTAACAGTTGCTTTCATTTACGTGGAATTGAGAACCCGTATCTTTAAACAGAATTTATATGGTTATAGAAATAAATGAAACAAATACTAGATTAACAGGGAACATGATGATATACTGATTTCTTTTAAAGGAATTATTTGAATGCAGGCTCCCTTTTCCTTGCAAATATTTCTTGTCCCTTTGAAGTATAACAATTTTATGACAAACAAGAGCAAACTCCAAGGCCCAACCTTGAGTGCCTGGTCTGACCTTCAAATCAGGAAGAGTACAGAAAATTTTACCAGGGACCACAGAATTGCAGTAAGCCCTGCTCTTTTTTATGACTTTTGTTCTGAAGTGATGTTATATGAATGAGAAGTTGCCAAAATATTACAAGAAGTCTCATAGCCCTTCACCCCACTCCTTTCAACTTTACACTGTACATAATTATAGAACATCACCAATGTGAGATTTAAATTGTCAAACAACTCTTAAATCTACATAAATAGCTCCTTTCAATTCTGGAGGTGTAAATCTATGTTTATCTTTCACTGCTCTTGGAATTCTGGTAGTAAACTTTGTTCAAATCCAAAGAAGTACACCATCCAGTGATTAATATTTCCTGAGTTAAGGTTTAGAGTAGACAGATAAGATAGAATTGAACACTGTTCTATCAGCGTTATTTATGGAAGGAAATAAATTACTACTTTACTTTTGGTTTATCTTACTTATTCTTTCGGTTACTAATGCAACCTGTTTTTGTTTGTTTGTTTTTACATGAACAAAGGTGTTTTAAAAAAGAAAGATTTCTAGGTCTTTCTTGAAATGAATATCTTTGCCTGTCTAATGGTTTGACCTGAATATGCAGTTACCTAGTGAATCTAAGAAAGGGTTTCTTTGCTGATTTTTCCTTGTCCTTGTGTCAGTTTCCTTACTTGATGCAATCCTGAGCATTCTCAGACATTTTATTTGTTCTTCAAATGTGCATTACTGCTGAAGAAGTGTAGTGTTCTTATTCTATAGCTTCACAGCAAGACCACCATGGCATAGTGATGTCTTTTAGGAAGTTTTGTTTAGTATTAATTTCTTTCTTAGTTGTGCTATTATTCTGTTCTTCACTTTGTGTCTACCTTGCAACTTTTCTTTTAAAGAAATCTTCTAAAACAGATGGTAAGATTTGCTAGCACAAAATTGTGCACATTTTTCTTATTCCGTTCCTTGTGGAATCTGTACTGATGTCTCATTTTCTAGCATTAGATCGTTACCTTTGTTTTATAAATCTTATAAGTAATGAGTGAGTCATCCTTAACTCTACTGAGGAATCAGAATTAGAATACTCTGTGTTCTCTTTTTATACATAATCATTAATTTTTTAAAGGCTTCATCATATATGATTTTAATAATTTATTTTTGGCTTAATTTTGCTAATATTTTTCTTGTCTCTTTATAATGAATGCCTTACTATCACTTTTTAGGTCTTTATTTTAAGCCAATTAATTTTCTGTCTTGCTCTAAAAACATACCACAGGGCCAGGGAGTTGGCTCAGTGGTTCCGGAGCCTGTCCTGCAAGCGCAAGGGCCTGGGTTTGATCCCTGGTAACCACATACCATACTGGGCGTTGAGACTCACCCCAGCAGCAGTCAGTACCACATACCACAGTGCCGGGTGTGGTGGCTCACGCTTGCAATCCCAGCACTCGGGAGGCAGAGGCAGGAGGATTGCTGTGATATCAGTTGGAGGCTGAGCTCAGGGCCAACCTGAACCACAAAGCGAGACCCTGTCTCAAAAAAAACCACCCCCCAAAAAAAACCCCCAAAAAACCCTAAAAACATACCACAAATTTTTGTATAGTGCCACATTTTCATTGATTTTTCAAAAGTTTCTACATTTTTTGTACTATAATTTTTGAGTCAAAGATGTCACAGAATTGTGTACTCCAGAGTTCTTGGCCTGGGGTCATACAATTGAAACAAAACTCTCCCAGCCATAATAATCTAGTTTTTCTGGGTGTTGTCTTCCTTCCACACCCAGTGCCTCTTCATGTCTGTGTGTTTCTGTTTTATTCTGGAAGGAGAATCTGCTCCGTGACAAGCCGTTTTGACTATAAACTGATGTTGACTCCTAACCTGCAGTATTGCTCATGCTTTGTGTCTATGACTTGTTGCTCTTCTCTATGTCTGAAGGAGGTATTCTTTCAGTTTATTTTACTTGAAATCATTGAGACTTTAAATATATGAGGCAACAGTTTTCCTTGACTTTTTAATTTTAATTTTTATTTCTTCACATATTTTCCAGTTTCCTTCATTTTCTTGATAGTCTTATTACAGATAATGAGATTGGGTGTATTCAGGGTGGCATGGCTGTAGATGTTAGTATTGTTACAGGTTTATCAGTTCACTTAATGTTTTTTACAATCAAAAAGGATCTAATTTTTTGGTCATTGTTTCTGTTCTCTCTATAAAATTATTTTCTGTGGTGTTTCATTTGTTTTGAAGGTTCAAATAAATATTGAATGTCATATATTTTTATCTCTAAAACTTCCATTTGTCTCTTATATATTTCATTTATTATCTCACTGTGGTAATTTTCCCTCAACAATGCTTAATCAATGGAGTACATTTATAACAGAGAATGAGGAGCATTAGTCAAAGACAGAAGGAGGGAAGTAATGGAGGAATCTTCACCACCTTCGGCACATGTTGATGATGGCAGAGACCTAAGTGACAGACTTGGGTAGAAAGTGTTCTCAGGAAATAAGGAAATTTTAGACTGCTCTATATGGGAGATTGTGGTCAGAGCTAAGAAGACCAGAAAGCTTGTAAAGACTGAGGAGGTTTCTGCTAGAAAGAAGTACTGAATTGGTTATTGGAGTCTAGAATTGTGCTATGGCTTGGCAGAAAGTTTGCCTGCATTTTGTACATGCCCAGAGATTTTTCCTGAGGCTGAGAGAGGGGAGTGGGGGACTAACTTGTTTTGTAGAAGAAATTTCAAAGCAATCAGGTATTGTGATACAGCAACTGTTGGGGTGCTTTTAGCCAGATCTATGTTGAGTTAAGAGCAAAAAGCTGAATAGAACAATTTAAGGTGCTTTGAAGTTGGCCAGAAAGGAAGCTCCAGGAAAGCTGTGGACTACAAACAGAGAGCAAAGGAGATCTTGGTTGCTGAAAAGGAAAAGGAAAACAGTAAAGATGACCTGAAGACATCATAAGAAGCAGCAGGATCCCATGCTTTGTAGCCTCAAAATCTAAAAGTGAAAGACTTTGAGAAGGCAGCATGTTGCAGAATGGCAGTAGCCTAGAGATGTTGTCCCAAAATGACAGCAGCCTAGGGAAATTGTTCCAAAATGGCGGCTTACGGAAGCTGTTCCTGAAGATTTTGTTCATAGGCACTGGAAACCTACAGTGAAGAGAGAGGAAGGACTGGTGAGTACTGCTTCAGATCACAACAGACCTTGGCGTCATCCATGCAGTACTGACTTTAGGTGCATGCAGAAGTCAAGAGTTGTGAGATCAAGAAAGCTTCCACTCAGACTTCAGAATCATTAGGCCTCAGACCTCATTAGGAGGCCAGGCGGTGTGTCCCTGAGGGGAGTGTGTGAACTGGGGAGTGTGAAGCCAGAGGTGCAGCATATACCCCAGAAAGTCGAAGAAGCCAGGAGTATGGAGAATCAGAGGAAAGCTGCAAGGTGGGATAAAATAAGACCAAGAGAGAAGCTACTAGAAGTGTCCGAGGAGCCAGGACACCCAAGCCTTTTGAAGTTCTTAACTTGCCACAAACTTGGATTCTATCCATGGAACTACAAGACTAAGTATTTGCCCTACTTAATTTGGATTTATTTTGGTCCCATTCTCTTTAATCCTCCTGTTTGTATCTTTTGGAGTAGTATTGTCTATCTTGTGTCATTGAATGTTGATAGTGTTAGACTTCCTTTTCATTTGTACTGGAGCGTGCAACTAAGAGTTGGCCTTATATCTTGGAGGAGAACTTAGACTTGAATTTTTCAGCAGTGCTGAAAGTATTAGGATTTTGGCAACTCTAAGAGATTGACTAATGCTCTTTTGCATGAAGGGATATACATGGGTCATTGGGAGCCAGTGATAGAATGTTATTGTTTGTCTTTTATTGTCTCCCCCTAAAGTCTCAGGCAGATGAAATGAGACTTGTTTTTTTCAAAGGTAGTTGAATATGGAATGTATGATGCTAAAATGCGATTACTTAACCAATATACATGAGTGATTAGGTTGTCAGTGCCATAATCCCAGTAGTCTGAATAAGATAAAAGATGCAGAAAGATGTTATTAAGCTTTCTCTTCTTAGCTTTCCTACTTTGAGTACACTATGTTGTTTGTGAGGGAGAGAACAATAACTAACATAATAGTTTTCATGTGTTCGCTACTTGTGGTCTCTGGTACCAGAGATATATCAACAATAAAACACAGTCCTGTCTTTATGAAACTTGTACTACAGGACAGACATATATTCCATCAAAACAGGTACACATCAGGGAAATGAAACAGTATAAATATTTGAATAGTAAATTTACTGAGACATCACCACATTAATACAAGTTACCTTTGGCCTCTAAATTACCAGAGCTGCTCAAAGTGGAAGCCATTAGCTTCCAGACATTGTTCAGTAGAGCAAACTGCTGAAGTATGCATACATTTTATAGCCTCTCTCCATATAGATACAGATATATGAAATTTATATGAAGTTTTATATATAAGAAAGCTTATTTGATTGTTGCTTGAAATTTTGTTATTTTATATATATATATGATTTAATTTAGGTTGCTAAGGTAATAAAGACCAACTATGAAGATGGAATGTGACATTTTAAAGGGAATCTAATGTAACAATTAGCCTAGAGGGAGAAACTCTTGAGATCCATTGTTTTTGACAAGTTGCTAACTATTGAGACACACTTCTGTGAAGGAAGTGTAAAACACATCTCATATTCATAAAAATACTTGGTGCTTATCTTTTTAATTGAATATTATCTCTGTGCTGGAGCCTGAACTCAAAGATTGACACAGGCTAAAAATACACTGTACTCTTGACCTAAAGTAAAAGCCTCTTATTATTTTAACTGGTAGATAAAAACATTAAAAAATTGTACATATTTTTAGGGTCACATACTAATGGAACACATGAACACGCATTCCATGAATAGATCATGCAATGTTAAAGTCAGGTTAACCATCTAATATGTTTCAGATCATTTTTATTTTATTAGGATAAACATGTATCCCTCTATCTTCTGGCTCACAGAAAGGTACAATATATTGTTCATTATAGTCTTTTGTGTGGTAGTATACCACGGAATCTTACTCTATCTAAGAACAGGTTGTTTTCCTTTTTCTTGCTCCTATTCTTCCCTGCTCCTCGCTACCATCATTCCACTCCAAACTTCCTTGGGATCAGCTTCTCCATTTTCACCATTTGCGTGAAATCATTGATGTGCCTATTCCCTGAGCTTAGCTTATTTCACTCAACAAAGTGATATTCAGTTCTAATCATGCTTTTGCAAATGAAAAGATGTCATTATTTTTAGGGATGAATAATATTCCCTTTCATATATGGGCCACTGGTTAATCCATTATCAGTTTGTGGACACCTAAGTTATTTACATTACATTACTATTGTAGTAAGTCCCTGTGGCCATTAATTGTGCTATGTCTAGTGGAGTGTAACTGCCTAGCAGAATGAGTAAAGGATTTTTTGGAGGTGTTAGCTTATGACTGATATATAGACCAGCAAATCAAGGGGATGGCACACTCCAGATATAGGTAGTACCCACCAATAGACCTGAGGGATGATGGGAAGAGGAAGGCAAAGAAGTCTGTGTGCCCAGTTTCAAAGAACTCCAGTATCTGTCATCACCATTGGACATAAATCTCCAAGTTTCTATATATTTTTAGCTTAGACCGACAGCAGTAACTCACGTGAGCCTCTCCCTTGGACTGGTGTTGTTTTCTTGATTTCTGTTGCTCTTGAGCTTCCATGTACTTGGGCTGATCTATAGCGACTGTGTCTGTCAGTTCCCTATTTTACACTCACCTATTGTGGATTATTCTGCCTCTGATCTTGTCAATTGAGGTTTAGGTTTAAGATTGATTTAGGTTTAGGTATGTTAGGTAATCTGATCTTCTAGCACAGTGATGGTGAACCGTTAAAGCTTTCAATGATAAGAAATAGCCAGGTGTAGTACATGTGCCATAGGTTCACCACCACTGCTCCTGAGAACTCTAAGTAATAGTGAGGTAATGAGTGTGTCTCTTTGTCACAGTGATTTCAATTCCTTTACAACTATACTTAGTATCACAGTATCAACATTTCTTTTTAAAATTTATTGGTACATTTTTGAGTGAGGTTATTTCATTATGATTTTCATTTATTTTTCTCTGATGATTAGTGTTGTTGAACTTTTTTTTATGTACTTGAGCATTTATACATCTTCTTTTGGCTTTAAGGACAATAGTAATTTCTAAATGTCTACACATGGTACATGTTTATTTGCATTTTGAATTTTGCCTGTACATACATTTTCTCAGTGTGCTTCACAGATCACTAGTTAGGCAGCTTTCTTCTTCTTCTTTTTTATTTATTTCTTTTTAATTGAAATCTTCATTGGTACATTACATATACACATCATGATTGCACTCAACAATGAGAATTTGTACCAGTATATGACACAACTTAAATCACATTTTTTCCCATACCCCTATCCACCCTAGCACCCCGACCTCCTATATATAAACTTTGTTTCCGTTTTTGGTTATAATCTCATTATTTTCCCCATTTCACCCCATTTTGCTTTGAGTATTTTATGTTTTTACAATATATAACATACAGTCTAGAGCTCATTTGCATCTCCATTTTCTCATACTAGAGAAAAGATATGATATTTGAACATCTTTGACCTATTTATTTCACATATGAAGATGTAGACCTAATCACCAAATTTAGTAGTGTAGCTGGATACAAGGTTAATGCTCAAAAATCGTTAGCCTTTATATACACAAACAACAGATTCACTGAGCAAGAAATTGGGGAATCAATCCCCTTCACAGTAGCAGTCAAAAAACCCACAAAATATCTAGGAATCAATCTAACAAAGGAGGTGAAAGATTTCTATTCTGAAAATTACAGCATTCTGAAAAAGGAGATAGAAAATACCAGAAAATGAAAAGACATCTCTTGTTCCTGGGTTGGAAGAATCAATATCCTCAAAATGATTATATTCCCACATCTGTTATACAGATTCAGTGCAATACCAATTGAACTCCCAATGGCATATTTCACAGATCTAGAGAAAATGATTCAAAAATTCATCTGTAAACACAAAAGACCTAGAATAGCAAAAGCAATTCTAAGCAATAAGGACATGATAAGGGGATGTTATGATCCCCACCTTGAAACTATACTACAAAGCCACTGTGATACAAACTGCACAGCACTGGCAAACCACAGACCTGAGGACCAGTGGAGTAGATTAGAAGATCCAGAAACAACCCCAGACACACTAAGCTATCTCATTTTTGACCAAGGAGCCAAATACCCTCAGTGGAGGAAGGATAGCCTCTGTAACAAATGGTGCTAGAAAAACTGGACTTTAACCTACCAAAGCCTAAAGCTAGACCTTGCTCTTTCACCATGTACTAAAATAAAACCCAAGTGGATTAGGGACCTAAATATTAAAGCAGACACCCTAACCTTGCTACAAAGCAGGTTAGATAAAACTCTTGAAGACACTGACTTAGGGAAAGATTTCATGAAAAAATCCTCTATAGCATAAGAACTGGTAGAAGAAATCAATGAATGGGACCTCATCCTATTGAGAGGTTTCTGCACAGCAAAAGAGACCACCAGCAAAGTGAAAAGGCAACCAACAATATGGGAAAGAATCTTTACCAACCATTTCTCAGACAAAGGGTTACTATCTAGAATATACAAAGGGCTTAAAAAAATCAGCCCACTGAAATTTAAAGACCCAATTCACAAATGGGCATCTGAAATGAATAGACAGCTTTCTAAATCATATTTAATTTGAATAAAAAGAGTTATCACACAAACAGTGATTCTGTTAGATGGTATATGCTATCCTTTAACTCAGAAATTGTCAGTGTCCCTCGATTCATCAGAGCCTTGAATCTGCTTTCAAGCCATGCTTTAAAACGTGCCAGATCAATAATGTAACATTCAGGTCATGCTTAGGTAACTTTATTGTGTGACTTTATGTTCTTTCTTATGATAATTACTTCAATTTTATTTCATTTTTTAAAGGAGACTTACAGCAATATTTAAAGAAAATGAATGAACTCTGAAGATTATAATTGTCTTTGTTTAGGTTCTCACAGCAAAATGTTACACAGTGCCTATAATCAATAAATTATTTCTCTTCTCAATAATGAGAAATTGAGATCAGAGCACTAGTATTGACAGTGTCTACAGAGAACCCTTTTCCAGGTGAGACATTGTCTACTCCTCTCTTTAATTGATTATCTTATAAAGAGGTGTAAAAGTTCCCTACAGTCTCTTATAATTCTCTATTGTGAGAAAATTGGTGCTTTATTTCTCTTGCAGTCACTGCATTCAAAAATCTACCTTGTTTTGTCTTGTTTTATAGACCAGAACCACCCTGTGGACCTGACTTGAGCCTCAAAGTTAGGAAGTGCTCTCCCAGTAAGCTAAGCATCTAGTTCTTTTTGATTTGAGATAAAATTTTACCAAGTTTCCCAAGCTGGCCTTGAACTTGGAATCTTCCTATATTAATCTCCCAAGTAGTGGGGACTATAGGTGTGCGCCACTGTTTTGCCACATAAGTTAGCCACTATGGCTAATTTAAACAAATAGTTCTTAGGATCAGATAGTGCAAGAAAAAAATATCAAAGGGGACATGCAAGATAGACGCAGAAGAGAATAGAAAAAGTGATTCTGGGAATTTTGGAGGTTAATGTAGTAATTACTGTATGGTATTTGCAGGTGGTTAAACTGGTTTCAAGTACTTTAAGTCCATATTTAAAACAACTTTCAGGAATAATTACTTTCATTAGCCCATTTGTCTTCTAAGTCCGTGGCTGGTAATTAGAGGAACCAGGGTATTTTGGTGTATATGCAAGACCATATGTATGACTACAAAGCTGCTCCAAATGAAACCAACTTGTTATCTTGAGTGCTCAGAAGGCAAAGCAACAGGTATCTATTACAGCAGAATATCCATAATTATTTCCCATCCATAACTGTAAGGCAAATCATTAAAGCTGAAATAATATGTATCCATTTGGTTTTAAGACATTATTTTTCCACAAGAAAAAATTTCTGATTCTTTCATTAACACTCCCTGTGGTTATCTCTGTCATCCATTTAGATTTAATTATACAAACTCTAAAAATTTACATTTATATTTCTTTTCATAAATTGACTCTGTTCCTCATTATGAGATATTCACGCTTTTAGAGTTATTCAAAGCTTGGCTATCATTTTTTCAAACATTTTCCTTATGGTCGGAGATCCAGCTCAGTGGTTCTGGTGCCTGTCTTGCAAGCTCAGGACCTGGATTCAATATCCCAGTAACCACATACAGTACTGGGCGTGGAGATTCATGCCCAGCAGCAACCAGTACCACATGCCATAGTGCCGGGCGTGGTGGCTCATGCCTATAATCTCAGCACTTGGGAGGCAGAGGCAGGAGGATTGCTGTGATGTGAGTTTGAGGCTGAGTTTAGGGCCAGCCTGAACTACAAAGCGAGACCCTGTCTCAAAAACAAACAAACAAACAAACAAACATTTTCCTTATATTGTGTTCGTGGGTAATATGGTTTGAATCTTTTGGCTCTTGCAGATAAGAAATATTTTGACTACATGTAGGGCTAGGAAGGAGTTGGGTTTATTCTCTAGTTTGTTCTTGTTGCTGTTGTTGAGTTGCTTGTGTTACAGTCTCCAGTGATGCCAATTTTCAGTTGTTATCATTTCTTTTGTAAATTAAAAAAGTTGGTATGTTATGTTACTGACTAGCTTTTCAAACATTTTCCACACAATGTGAATTTGCCTTCTGTTTATTGCCAGTTATTTAAATAAACTCAAAATTATGTACATGATAGATGATCAAGTAGTCACAAGATAAAGCAGCTTCCAAAAGAGTATGAACATTGTTATTGCACCCTCAGGTGACAACTGCTGGAGTCTTGCATAATGGATAGGGTACTAAACCATTGCTGAATTCTAAATACCAATTGTTACCTTCCCGATTCCCGTTGATATTCCCTGTCAAATTCTGTTCAAGTAAATGAACATCAGCATTTTCTCAAAACTAAATATATTCTAGAATTGAGATGTCTGATGCCCTGAAGAATGGAATGCCAGGCTGCTTTTCTGCTGCCATATGTTAGAGGTGTTTTCTTGCATATTTCAATGTGTATAAAAAAAAAGCTGGATTCAAACACATGGTATATGTGCCTGCTTCAAGCTTCCTTTCTTAATCTCCTCACAGTTATAAGATTGTTTAAAAAATTATTTTAGAAAAGTAAATTGAACACTCTGTCAATATGGGAGTTTGTGCCACACACTCTT
>PVIR01040233.1:0-13476 GCA_004026965.1 Petromus typicus | reverse complement strand
TTCACCATGTTTATTCAACACAGTGGTAGATTTTCTATCCTGAGCAATCAGGAAGAGAAACAAATAAAATACATGTAAATTAAAAAGAGCAGTCAAATCATCATTATTTGTGTAAGATCTGAAAAACTCAGTAACTCCAACAAAAGTACTATTATCTTCTATAACTCAATACAGCAAGTTACAGAATTGAGTTATAGCTCAATGTGATGAACTGTGATGAATACTCTTTGTTATTTACTTTTAGATTTGGTTTTCTAGTATTCTGTTGAAGATTTTGTATCTGGCTACAATAAAGCACTTGACTTACATTTTTAAAAAATTGTTCTTTCTTGTTTGGAATATGTATTTATGTTAATTTCTTATTAGGATTATATCTGGCTACCAACAGAATATGCCATACTTTACTATGATTATTGCAACTTCTCAGTAAACATATGAAGAATTAATGCATGGTTATCTCAGGTTTATTTTAGTACCATACTTCAATAATCAACAGTGATAATTTTTACAAATGCTCAGAAGGTGGCACTTTAGATGCATTTCCTAACATCAAAAAATTTTAACCTATAATACATTTCAATATGGCATTGTATTTGTGGGGGAGTATTTAAATATACTTTTAGAGATTTTTAAACCACAAGAAAGTAGAAAGGAGGTTATAATTAACTTAATATAACTCTTATACACATAAAACCACTATCAGCAATTTATAATTCATGTTTTGTCCCTCCATCCAGATTTGTTCATGGTCTAGAGCACTTTAATACAAATGCATTGGAATATGTGTAATACATTTTAGAAAAAACATAGATGAATTAACATATCTAATTAGTATGCTGAATTTAACACTATTGAGCTTTTATTTAAAGTTTATTTCTACATTTGTATTTCATTTATTTTACTTTACATTTTGAATGTTAGTTACTTTAACATAATTAAGCATTTGAATAACATTACATGAGTTTCAAATTAGCAAAATATTAACACTGAGTTTATGAATTATATTTAAGTTTCTTTTTACATTTTGTACTTATAAAATATTATTGTAGACACAGAGGTCAAATATAGCTGACAGTCACTTCAAAAAATAATCCTCTGTTTAGGCAACAGAAATACACATTTTATGTGTAATTAGGTTGATTTAAGTTTTTAATTCTTTATCTTGACTCTATTAATAAGGTAATTATAAGATCAGTCCATTCATACAAAAAACTATCTTTGTAATTCTCTAGAATTTTTTCTCATATATGCACAGTTATTTTATGAAATTCTACTTTCCAGCTATCAGTTAAGTTTTTCTTTTTGGTTATTTGCTTCATTGTTCCCTTCTTTTGGTCAATATAGCCAGTCATTCCAAACTTCAGGAAAGTAAAACCACTGCCTATGGTGTTATACACTTCATTTCATATGAATTTTATTAATTGTCTGTAAATGCAGAGAAAGAGCACATTTCAAAGAGTTCACTTAATTTTCTGTGGGTCTTATAGTGAAATTACCAGGGTAGGTGGAGATACATTTATCCATCAGTACATTATATTTACTAATTTATGGCTGGAGAAGAACATTACTAGTAAAAGTATCTACACTGAAGTAAACAAAATTTTGAAAAATATTCAAATTAAAGTTTCTTTTTTACTTTCTATATGTGTCTTGCACACCTAATAATAAATTACAAGACAAAAGTCATATACTCGAAGCAATAGAATCCATTCTATTGATGCCCCACAGATTACACAGGCAGGTGGAACATAATTCAAACACAAAACAAAACAATTCCTTGCTATGGATGAGTTTCCATGAAATGTATTTTCTTGATATAGAAAGGTTTACTTGAATTATTGAATGACTAGATATGAAATAAACACATGGCTTGCCAATGTAAAATATATATATAGCTCCTTTCTAGGTTCAAAAGTTTGTTCTGAATTTTCCTTGTCAGTAGTCCATGAGGAGAAGCAGAATTTTTCAATTTCTTCTCTGAAGTGACCTTTGTATCCTTGCAATTTGCTAGCCTTCTGCTGAAAAGTTACACACATTTGTTTCCAGATTCTTGGTTCTTGAATGTCATTAGGGTGACTTTCTCCAAAGGATGAGAGAGTAAACAACTGTCAAATCCTAATAAGAATCTGAGGACTATGGAATGAGACAGAAGCAGGCTGTGCAGTAATGTGAACAGTAGATACAACTAGTTTCTCCCAGGGCTGTGTCCAGGGGAGTCAGATTTGCAGCACAGAAACCTCTACAGTTGCAGCAGGGCTGCCCTGTGGGCTATGCTTGGTGTCTAGGATCTCCTATGAAACATGCTCAGCACGTTTGCTGATGAGAACACATATTTGTAGAGGCAACTGTACTGTAAAAGGAGCCGTGGTGTCCACAAAAGACATAAAACTCATTTTCCTTTCAGCATGAGATGTGAAAGCCCTCTTTTTCCCTGCTATTGGTGAGAACAGGAAAAAAAAATCCTTAAAATTGGTTAGTGCCAAAATTCTCCCTGATGCTGAAGAAAGATTGCTTGGGATCATTTTATATTTCAATGATAAAATACATAAGCATGTTTCTTTAACATTTTTAAAGCATCCTTTATTAATTACTTCAAGCAGAGAGACATAACAGCTCGCACAATTTACATGTATTGAATTAGTTGAGGAAATTGTAAACTTTCTCACCTAAAGCTATGTATGCATAGGTCTTATTATAAATGTACTGTGATTCATCACCTCAGGAAAGGCCAACCTGTGGCTTCATGAAAATTGATGCCCAGCACTAAAGTCTGTAAGAGTATATTGAAGAAAGAGACTTGGGAGAAGAAATTGCTTAAAATGCATAAAAATATTAGTCCTGACTATAAATACTGCAGAAAATTTATGAACAAATTCACAGATGGCAAGAGCATCAGCTACAGGGAACAGGGTTTCCAAACATCCTATTCCCAACCCAGCTTTTCGCCACTTGAGGTAAAACAGACTATAAAATTAACTGTCAATAGTAGCAAAAGAGTTATTCCCCATGCTGGATGCTGCAGTATGTGCAGCTCAGTCACGGATGAATATGGACCTCGGGGGTTGGCAACAAAATGCATTTCTGAGCTGGTTTTGCTTGCATGTACTGGGCTGAATAATGACAATTATAAAAGGTCTGTGGAACTGCTTTCTTTTCTGTTTGAATCTGCAGAGATGCCTACCTCATCAGAACCGTCTGCACAGTCAAAATCTCCATCACACCAAAACCTTGAAGAAACACAGTCACCATTGGCACAGAGAAAATCTTTCAGTGTACAAGTCTGTGGCTCTGGGAACAGAAACAGTACAATATTAGTCCATTGTATGTAACTGCATTCTAAAATTTATATGCTATATAATATAAGAAAATATTATAGAAAAAAAAAAAAAAAACAAAAAACAGGCTAGCCAAGCAGAATCAATAAATAAAGAGGGAAAAGTGTCATGAAACATCTATGATATATATGTTTTTTTCAAATTAATTGTAAAGTCTGAATATAAACTAATCTTATAGAAACAAATCGAAAAGCAAAGGAAGATACAGCCTTCTGTTTAACCAAAACATAACTGCAAAATAAAATGAAAGGTAGAATACATCACATGTTGTTATATTGTAACAACGATCTATTCCAGTTAGAATTCTAAATCATTGAATGTATAAGGCCTTTTGTGACTCTCTGACCTTGTAGGTTTGTTTATTGAATGGAAAGTGAGCAGAGGCTTTAGTTCTTGACTTTTTATGATGTAATTTAGTAATTTCTAAGTTATCAATTTTGTCACCAAAATCTCCAGAGTTTGTGGAACAAGAATAGTACTTGGGCTTGGACCTGTCTAGGTGTGTGACATCAAACAAATTCAAAAGACTTATTTTCTTTGAAAACTTCTTATTCATGTATATCATGGTTTGCTTTCATCTTTAATCATTTACCTGACAATTTAGATAATTTGCTACATAGTGACTTTGTTAGTTTATTTTCTACATTCCATGGGGAACATTAGTTAGATATTGTACTTATTATTTGGCTTAATACCTATGTGGAATATGCTTCCCCTGGAAAATTAAGTTAGGCTTCAGTAATTTGTTCCTGAAAGCCCTACCTCAAGAAACCTTAGTTGGCCTTCTGAACATCAACTCGTGTTGAAAGTCCTATTTGGAAGGGTGAAGGATGGCCTCTGCTTCCTTTCTGTATCCACTGACTGTATTTACAGTGCATCACACACATGAACATGCTTATTCAAGTGAAGGAGGAATAGGTAACAGGTGCTGCATTTAAGACACATACAAATGAAGCCCTATTTCCTGCAAATACAATGTGAGTGATTCAGTCAGCATCACATATTGTTCTAAATAATATACTCAGTTTCAAGGTAGAGGGTAGCATCCTGATTGCTTGATATTAGGAAGGCATCTACACTGTTATATAGAAAGCAGAGAACATGTAGAGGGTAGTGGCAATTGTAGTGTACACAAAGAGTATTTGGTTCTGCTTGGGGGTCTTGGGGACCTTTTGTTTCTAGAATTAGTGATTTATTTTATTTTATTTTTTATTTATTGAATTTCATGGTATATTATAGGTATAAATTATGATCTCACTGATCACTGAGAATTTGTACTTGTGTGTGATATATCTTGCTTCCTACTTTTTCTCGTTCCTTGGAGCTGTATGTATTTTTTTCTTTCTACTATCAAATGTCTTCCTTTTACTTCTTTGCTTTTCCCTGTACCCTCTCCTCAATTTTCCCTAACTTTTGAATATTTTCTTCCTATTTCACAATATCTATCAGACATTTTGCATCTCATTTACATCTTCAACTTCTCACATTAGAGAAATGACAGTATTTATACACATGTTCCTATTTATTATACTTATGAGTATGACGTGAAGATACATCCATTTAACTAGAAATGACTCAAACTTATTTTTCTTTATTTCTGTGTATTACTCCATTTTATAAAGAAAAACATTTTATTTACCCACATACCAGTTGATGAGCATTTGGCTGTTTGCAAGATTTAGCTATTACAAATTGTGCTTCTATAAACATGAGTGTACATATGCCATTGAAATAAAATGTTCCTAATTCTTTCCCCAGTAGGGAACACTTTTATTATGAATATAACATGATATCATGCAGTAGAACAGAAAAAATCTACTAAACATGAGGTTATCTCCTCATATCTTTCATTTAAGTAACATGACAGTAACAACTCTCTTCCTATCTTGTATATTACAATATATATTTAAAATAAACAGACTTATACTACTACTACTACTACTACTACTACTACTACTACTACTACTACTATTAGTAATGACTTAGAGCTACCACTTCTTTCTTGTTAGGAAATAAGTATTGTTCTGTTAAGTAAGTGAAGTAATTCACCAATGGGTCCTTCTAACTTTATTATGGCACGTGCTACTGTGGTACCTTTTCTAGATGAGTAAAGTGGGATTTGAAGAGGATAAGAAATTTACTCACCCAGCATATGGAAGAACTAATATTAAACTTAAACCAAAATAACTTGATACCAATAAGGGCTGTACATTTTGCATCCCAATACATCACCATCTCTCAAACAATTCAGGAAATAACAAATGCCCACGTGATACACATTAAAATTTTGAGATACCAATTTACTTTTCTAAGTACATGTTTAATAAAGTTTATTTTTCTTAATAATAATGAGGAGCCAGACGTGGTGTCCTATGCCTTTGATCACAGCACTCAGTAAGCTGAGGCAGAAGGATTGCATGAATTCTAAGCCAGCCTGGACTACAGAGGGAATTCAAGGCCAGCTTTAAATATATAGTGAGACCTTGTATCAAAAACAAACAAAAAAAAATTCAGAGAACCCTGGTGATTGAGCTTCAGATTTCTCCATATCCCCTCCCCCTATGTTACCTTGAGGTGAGGATCTTTGCATCTGAGACTTTGAATGTTTCCTCATCTCTGAGTTTTTGTTATTGCTGTTGTTTTTGGCTTTATACCTACTCTGTAGTCTGGCGATGCTTGTTGCAAGTCTCTTTCATCCTAATAGTTAGGACCCTTAAGATAACAGTGTTTCCTGGGTTATTCTTTTAGAGTCTATAATGGGATCTAAACAACGCTAGTTCTTGCACACTATGAAAGGCACTCAAACTGCACTGTCAGATCACCTTGATTGAAAAGCACTGTGTAGTAAAGGCTCACATGCCCCAGCCCCAGGTTCCGGGGTCTCTTTTGTGTCTCCTGAGGTTCCCACAGACTTGTTGGTGCCTAGTTTACCTAGAGTGACACTGGCCGCATTCAGTGTAGTGGGTTTGGAGGCAGGTAGGGCCCAGGCCTGTGCCTCCGAGTCTAAAGGTGCTGTGTGAGGTTCAGGCAGACTCTGCTGGGTACTCTTTTCCCTGGTATGCCCCTGGGTGTACTCAGTATAGTGGGCGCGGTGGCAGGCAGGCCCCAACTCTGTGTACATGCATCTACTGGCCCCAGCAGGGGCTTCTTTTTTTAAATTTCTTATGTATTCTAGACATAGTCCTTGGTCTGAGGTAAAACTGGTAATTCCCCCACCCCATATTATACATTATCTTTTCACTTTATTGATATATTCTCTTGCTTTTTCAAATATTTTAATAAGATAAGATCCCAGTTGTTAATTCTTTCTGCTAGTTCCCATGCTGATGAGGTTTTGTTCATAAAGACTTTCCCTATGCCAATGGCTCCAGGAGTTCTACTTAACCTATCTTCCAACAGGTTTAGTAGAATAATAGCTAAATCTTAAAGAGAGCTCAAATGTCCATCAAATAGAAACTGGATAAAAAGATGTGGTTTTTAATAAAAGGGAGTAGTACTCATCCATAAACAATAAGAGTTTAGAGACATTTATACTTAAATTGAAGTACTTTAAGAACATACTCAGAAGTGAAATAAATAGTACACAAATGTGCAAAGAATGTATTGATTCTATAGTATGAAAAACAAGGTATGAATGAGGTCTAGAACGTAAGAAAGGTATTATGAAATAGGAAAAAATATGTTCAGAGGGTAAGGGCGCAGCAGAGGAAAGTAAAGAAAGGAAAGAAAATCTTTGATGATAAAAGAAAAAAAAAAAGGAAACAAATCTTATGTATATAGGATATTTCGGGAAGGCAGAGGAAATGGGAAAAAAATGAGAATCAAGATATATCATATACAGGTACAAATTGTCAGTGCTTAATATGACCGTGATTTATGTCTAAAATATACCAATAAACTCAATAAAGGAAAAAAAAATAAGAAGAAACTCTTTTGGTTTTATCAGCCCATACTGGATTGATTCTACTATCCTTGTCTTTGTACTTTATAATTTTATACATTTTAGATATTTATGCATTTTTATACTTAAATTACAGCAAAATATGTGGAATTTACTTAATAATGCAAAATAACAACACATAGATATCTTTAAAAAGATAGATATGTAAAATATAGCATACTTAAAAGCTTCAAATAACAAGAAATATTTAGTTTTATTAATTTGAAGACAATATTAATTCTTTATCTACTACTCTGAGTTGCTTTTATTTTATTTAAAAGTCAATTTTTTGATTATGTATCAATGAGCAACAGCTTTGTAGGCTTTGGTGTATTTTGCTATTTGAAGGGTAAGAGCTTGATATAAGAATAAAACAGTATGGAGTCAATTGTTAGGGATATTATAGGGTAATTCCCCAGAGAAACTGTTTCTATAGAGATTTTCTTACAACACTAGTAAATATTCCATTTCAAAATGGGATGAAGAGACTAAATCATTTGATGGGAAAATAAGTTTCAGCACAAGTACAAATTCTTTATATTTCTGTCATGTTTTAGAAATTCTAGTAAGTCCAATTCTGAGAAAACAAGCACACAAATACCAGCAAGGAATGAAGTAACTGGTTAGTACTAATCCTCAGGTAAGTAATTCAGAGTCTTTTGCCATAAGATTGGTTGAGAAAAAAGTTTCTATAGGGCAAATGTGTTTCACATAAGGGAGAAGAGCTCAACATTTTTTGTCTCTTATCTTAATAAATTAAAATAAATAACATCTAGAATTTGAGATGATATTTAACAAATTTCTTGAAAAAAATCAACAAAAAAATGGTTTTGTCTGAAAAATAATCTATGTGGGAAAATATTGAGTATGTCTTTCCAAAATTTCTAAAGTGTCTCTAAGTTATATTTTTTTTCAGACATAAGCTATATAGAGAGTAAATGTCAATGGAGGACCCTAGACATGAGCAACTAACAAAGTTTTTCTATATCTCATTTAGATAGATAGATGGCCAATCAAGAAGCTTCACAGGACACCCCTTAAGTGTTTGAGAGCTATAAACTGAATTGTGTAATAAGAATCAAAATGACGGCATTGTGTTGGTTAATTTCTTTCAATACTGATAAAATAAAAAACACAACCTTTGAATACAAAACTGAAGAAACTGAAGATGAGGAAATGAAAGCAATTTAAAAATCTACTTAACTGCAGAGTAGGAAGATCTCTAAAGTTTAGATTCTTCTTCAGATATATTGTTATATATGGTTGCTGATAATTTCACACGTTATGCAAATGTGAGTACAAAAAGAGAATGGATTTTTGAAGTGTACTTTATGTAACTCTTATCCTATACAAATACTCTTCTGATACAATGTCAGTTTGAAAATCTCATATTCACATAAGGCAGAAATAGGACATCTCCTCATAAATCTGAGTCCAATAGGTAAAATTATTCAGTATTTAAAAATCTATATAGTTTATTTCTTTTTAATGCAAAGACATAATTTATTTTGCACATCAATCACTTAGAGTACATACATATCATATGTTTTTGGTTTAAAATATATATAGATAGATAGATAGTGAAATTTCTCAAGCATTTCCAAATCTTTGATCTAGATTACAAAATTATTTGATTATCAATGAAATTTCTTATTTTAAAACAAGGAACCATTGCTGAAGCAAAATATCTCTTTGTAACAAGGGAAACAGTCTGCAGATGATGCTGAAATGATAGCCAATTAATTATCCCCAGAAAACATAACAACTTTAAGAACTCATTTAATTTAAAACATAATTGTCAGTTAATTGCTACACTATTATTTGAACTTTTTCTATCTGTATGATGGAGTGCTTCCAACATAATTTAAAAAATAAATTCATTAGAACAGATTCATAAAGTCTCAAGGTGCCTTTCAAATGTTTTGCTACTATCTTTAAATATAAAGGTGATTTTTTAAGTCTCCAGTACATGATGTTACTTAATAATAGATAACAATGACAATTAGATGCAAACCAAGGTGTATAATATTGAAAAAATTTAGAAAATATGACAGTGTGTCATTGCTCATATAGAAATGTAAAGAATTAGGAATGAAGTAGGAGATTCATCTAATATATATATATATAATATATATATACACATATATATACACATTACATGTATGTATATATACTATATATATATATATATATTCATTTTGACAGACACATAGATTTATTTATCTAACACGTAATAACAGAAAAATATTGATGTCATTTACTATAGTAACACTATTTTGACATTAGCTTCTATATTACATTAGTTTCTGAATCACTGTATTCTGTACTACTTTTTGTATTATGTATTGTTTGTTTTTATGATACTGAGAATTGAAACCAGGGCCTTCATACTGAACTGCATGCTTATCTCTATCTTTAAATATTTATTTATTTATTTTAATTTTTTAATCTTTATTGGTACATTGCATACATGCATCATGATTGCATTCCATAATGGGGATTTGACCGGTTCTCACTATATCACTGTTGCCAAAAGTACAGTTTTCCTGCTTCATCCTCCAGAATGCTAGGATTACAGTGTGCAGTGCCACACCCAGCTTTTTAATGAGCTGTTCTATTCTTCCTGGACAGCTTTTATCTATGCAGAACAAGTGGCATTTGCCATGTCAACATACTGTAGTCTAGGAGGACAGCATCTTCAGACAGAAAAGTTTCTCCTTTATCCACTTCCTTTGATTTGATTATATATTCTTATATGCTTACAATTCAGTATATTTTGGTGTTTGTCTTAACAAACTCTTAAATTTGTCATTTATATTATGAAATGAGGGCACTTATTTTTTCTTTCATATCACAACTATAATGTAATTCATTCTTGCCCACCTTCATATAATCTGTGCAATTTAATCAGTATTACTTGTCTTAAGGAACAAGCTCAGGGTGGATAGAAACTAAAAGTGGACCACATATAATTGGGTACTTCATGCTGCAATGCTTGATTCTGTAACTGCACCCTTCACTTCTTCCTCCAGGCTTTGTGGCTACAATGACTTACTACTGCTTCCACAGTGACAAGTGAGAGTCAATTTTCTATCTTTTGCTTTCCTGTGCCAAAGGCTTACGTGTAGATGTCAAAATAATGATATTCAGCCATTTAAGAAACCACTTCCAAGTCAGAGCTATGTCTCAAGTCTTCATTTTTCTCATTTTCTTCCTACTTACATACTAGTCTAACTTCTCACACAATTTGACTCACTCCTTTAAATAAAGGTTCTCCAGACCGAACACCCCAAGTTCCCCTCTCTCTCGCCTCCTCATATCCTCAGAGTCATTCAGTCACAAGACAATTGATTTCAACTATCTATGTGATAACTAGCATCAAAACATACCCAACAGTATTTTAGATGACACACAAAGAAAAGAAAGTATATACTGTACAAGATATATTGTGTGTTTTTAATTCTTCCATTCATACCACTCTAATCTCATTCATTTTTATTGTAATCATTGGACAGAATAGATAATATGGTATATACAGCTTTTTTCAAATATTAGATAAAAAATCTAAAAGATTCTAAACTCCCAGCAATGTTTTCTACCCTTCTCTGACTAAAATTAGATGGGAGTTACCCATGTGAAGGAGTTAGAAAGCTCACTATAGTCAGAGAATTCAGTAATCAAAATAACACAGAGAACTCACATTTAATGTACTTGATTCTTTCATATATCTGGTTAAGATTTAAAAATTATTCAAAACATTAGATCCTGTCTTGTAATTTAAATGTCCACAAGAGTTTTTAACATTTTCACTCTACTAATTGCATTCATCAATGCAATATATTTCTGATAGACTTAATTCTCTGCCTCTCAAGAAGTGAGAGCTCCTCTAATAGTAAAACTTATTTAAAAAGAGACATGATTGTTAATAATCTGCTTCAAGTTCTTTTTGTAGGTAAGAAAATACAAAAATTTAATAGAATATTTTTATTACTTTATTTCAAACATTTTGTTTTCTTTGTCCACACAGCATTGTATGAAGGCACTAACAAGAAAGTTTGTCAGTGACTCAGAAATTTTGCACAGACATGTACTGAGGAGTCTTGTGCTTGTGCAGTATGTGCCAGCCCTTAGATTGGAGCCCAAGCAAAGTAGGAAGGAAAAAGGAAAATATAGTCAGAGACTAATGTGGAAGTACAGAGGCATTCCCAAAATTTCACAAAGTGCCATATAAAATTCTTTGATATTAATTTTTAAACATATTACCAAAAAAAAGGACAAAGTTGATGTTAAAGTGTTATTTTCTTTTTAAAGAAAAATATTTAAATACATATGATATTCATGCCTCTAGAGAAATGAGATAATTCATTGAAAGATACTCAGGTGAATTTCCAGGGCAGAAGATTTTGAGCCTGGAATGAAAAGAAAATCTTCTATTACAGAATGCGATGTTTTGTCCCATTTTCAGGTCATTCAGCTCATTGGATGAACTTGCACTGAGGGCATCTTTCAATGCATACTCATTGGTTCCATTAAACCTCATGGTACTTTCATACCAATTCTGAAGACTGGAATAAAATAACTCTAAGGATAAGCATTTCAGTAATTCCATCCTTTGAGATTTAAGTCAATTTAGTTTGAATATTCTTGTCTAAATGTGAATATATATATATATATATATATATATATATATATATATATACAACTGTGAGCTGCAGAACAGATATGTTCACATTTTAATTTAACAGAAATAAAAAAATGCTGTCTTGGTCATCAAACAAGCTGCCAAGATTGCGAAGTTATTAGGTGACAATTACTTACTACAGTTTTCTTCATCAGAATTATCACTGCAGTCATTCTGGCTGTCACACCACCAGTGATCGGGAATACAGTTGCTGTTTTTACACTGGAACTCGTGAGGTCCACATGTCTTTTTATCTGCAATGGAAAGAGTTGGAGTTCACATCAGAAATTTCTATGAGTATTCTCCTCACAATATCATCATTCCATGGAATACAATACTTCCTGTGAATTTAACATAACTCATGACTGTAAAAAGATTAGAAGACGAAGGAGAAAACAAGTCCTGGACAAATCAACTTTTCCTTACTTATATTGTTATTGATTATATTTTCATCAGTATCTGATTGCAAAGCTACTGAGTAGATAACCCAGGAACATCAATGAAAATCACTTCAAAAAAGACAAACTTATCACCAAATATGCTTCTTTTAAAGATACTTCCTTTCTTGAGTCCAGGATGTAGCTCAGTGGTGCTGCACCTGCCTGGTAAGAACAAGGTCCTGAGTTTGATGCCCAGGAAGAAAGAAAGGCAGGCATGAAGGAAGGAAGGAAGTAAAGAAGGAAGGAAGGAAGGATCAAAGAAAGGAAAGAATGAAAGAAGATGGAAGGAAAAAAGACACTCCTCTCTAACCCTCTCTATTTCTGCTTATTAATCCAAGTCTGAGATTGGCATTTTGTCTTTTTTACAAGTATTTTTTACTCACAATCAACTTCAATTTAGCTGATCTTTCAAAATCTTTGTCATTAACCACTCATGTATCTCATAAGTAAGCAATCTAAGTATAGATTTTTCTTAAAATGCACATGGTGAGACACATTAGAGACAACAGAATTGTCAGATTATAGAATTTCAGATTATTTTCAGATTATAGAATATTTTAAAAAACATAATGAAATAATTGGACAAAAGTATAAATAAAAATAAATGCATAGCTTATATGCATGTGAAAATACAACCTAAAAGATAATTTTCCTCCATATTTTTCATTTATCTACATTTTGACAGGAATTTGTCCAATGAAGTCAAGTGTAGAACTTTCTACCTGGCAGTGACTTGTTGGCATTCAAGAAATTGGAGATTTTTGAAGCATTTCAGATTTTAGATTTTTAAGATATGAATGGTAAACCTGTAATAATGCCTTACATGTAGACAGAGATTAGATTAACAATATTCCATTCAACACAACTTTTAAACCAGGCACATGCACAGTCTATGCTGCCTCAGTCAGCTAGTAGAGTGGCCACATAAGATTGTAAATTTTTAACATTAATACATACTCTATAGCAATATTTCTCATGACCTGAGTGCACTGTGTAGACCATGATTGGAGGATATTTAAGAAAGTGTGCATGGCCCTGCTGACCCCACCTCCTATTTCCACCACACATGGTCAAATGAAA
>PVIR01040232.1:0-13518 GCA_004026965.1 Petromus typicus | reverse complement strand
GGCTAGGCTTAAAATTGTGGTCCTCCTGCCTCAGCTCTCAGAGTGCGGAATTACGTGTGCACCACCACGCCAAGCTCAGATTTCTGTATTTTAGTCTCTCCCCTTGTTCCCTTCAAGGTCTGTGCCTCCGATCTTTAGTTCAGAGATGCTCCAACCCTTTCGCATGAATAATTCCAATATTTTTCTCCGCCGTTATATTTCCTTCTCCCTCCCCTCCCTTCTCTCCTCTCCTCTTCCCTTAATATGACATATCCAGTCTCTCAACGCTGTGGTTAAACTGTTGTGACCTTTCCGGTGGGCTCCTTCTCTGCTTTCGCAGGGCGCAGGCGCCGCCCTCGGCAGCGCGGCCGCGCGGGAGGAGCTGTCCTATCAGCACCACGCCGCCCGCGCCCAGCCCTCCCCGCCGGCCGCGCGCCTCAAGGGCAGAGAGGGCGGCGGAGCTCTGTGGGAGGGGACGGTCTTGCCCCCCGGACCCCGCCCCTGGCCTCCCGCAGATCCGAGCGAGCTGGCACTTAGGGTCTCACCATCTTCTGAGATAGACTAAAATATTTATAAGCCCAAAATATTTCTTGGCTCTGGGGTTTGCAGAGCACTAAGCCAGTAGCCTCCATTTATCCTGATCGACCTGGGACCAGGATGACTGGAGCTAAAATGATGGGTTGTGGAAGGAGTCCGGGCTGAGGCCTGCGTCAGGCTGCAGGGCGACAAGGCCAGCCAAGTAGTTACAAGGACACAGGTGGAGCTGGACCGCCTAGATCTGACCGTGGTTCTGCCATTTTCTAGTTGTGTGATCCTGAGTAAGTTCCATAGCCTCCCTGTGCTTCAGCGTGGGTGACTCTAAAGTGGAAATGATAATAATGGATAGAACCAACTTTCGGGACACTTGCCAGTGAATACAGGTGGAGCACTTAGCATGCTTCCCGGCTCACAGCCAGCAAGTGCAACTGAAAAGAAATTTGGTTTAAAAATAAAGCACTGGGGCCCAGGGATTTAGCTGGGTGGTTCTGGTGTCCGCCTCTCAAGAGCAGGTCCTGAGTCCAATCCTTGGTACTAAAATAGAAAGAACCTTTAAAAAATAAAATAGAGGGCCAGGGATTTAGCTGGCAGTGGTTCTGGTGCCTGCCTTGCAAGTGCAAGACCCCAGGTTTGATCCTGGTAACCACATACCACAATGCTGGGCTTGGCACACCTGTAATCCCAGCACTGGGGAGGCACAGGCAGGAGGATTGCTGAGTTTGAGACTGAGTGTAGGACCAGCCTGAACTACAAAGTGAAACCCTGTTTCAAAAAACTAAAATAAATAAATAAATAAAGCACCAGGTTGTGCATGAGAACAGGCAGTGGGGGTGGGGACAGGAGGGGAGGAATGGGACAAGGTGGGAGTACATATTGGATGTGGCCTGTGACCCATGCCACCTTCCTGACCTGTCATCCTTGTGCAGGAAGCCGCCAACCTTTGATGCACTAGCTCCTTCCACTCTGGAAGGAGGGGCAACTGCCCCTAATGACTTCCAGTTCTTGCACACTAGTGGATGAGTCCATCACCACGTAAGTGCCTTACTTCTATATTCTCATTCAATCTACGAAATGCTGTGACTCATTATTGCAGGTGAGGACTCTGAACTGAGTGGACTCAACTTGTCTAAAGCCACAGAGCAAGAAGTAGCCAAACTAGGATTTGAACCCAGGTCCTCCAGACTCAAAAGCCTTGACAGTGGCCACTACACATATTCCACCCTGTCTAGTTTCCTGCTCTTTTGCTGATGGCCAGTTGAGTAGTATCATAGGCAGCATGGACACAGTGTTTTTCCTGTTGATTCTGCAGGGCCTGGCCTGGCAGCTTCTCTCATCTTCCTCTTTGCTTCCAGAGGCTCCAAGAGAAGCAGACAGCTCAGGCTTTGCCCCTGACCAGGTGGGACGGAAAGATGCTTAAACAGAAGGTTACTTGTCCTGAGGTCAGGACAAAAGCAAAAAGTACTTGTTAATCCTTACAGTATTTTAAGCAGTTTATAGTTATCAAAATCTGCCTTACTTTTCAAAGCAGCCCTGTGTCCTGGTGTTAGTCTCATTTTATAGACTAAAGAGCTTAGAAGTTCTGTAGTTTGCCTGACTGACTCACAGCATCAGCAAATAACTGAGCCAAGCTTTGGACCCAAGAACCCAGAGTTCCACTAAAGAGACATCCCAGTCTCAATCAAGGGCAGGGTTGGCATTGAGGAACGATGGTCAGACTATGGGGCCTCATCACAGCCCCTTCTCCCAGACTGCAAACCATCAGCCACTTTCTCAGCCACCTCTTCCGTGAAGCCTGCCCACTCCTGTCTCATTGACAGATGGCGGCCTGTCGCCATGGCACTTTGCTCTGCCTCTCTTGGTGCACTGCGCATGCTACTTAGTGTGCATGAGTCTCTTCCTACCATGCTGCTTGATCCTGGAGAGCAGAACCTGGGTCTCAGCCATAGCAATTGCTGCAGCACCTGGTAGAGCACCTGGCATATGGAAGGTGCCCAACCGAGGTGTGTGGCTGTAGAACAAAGGGATCCCGCCATGAATCTGTCTGCAAATGGGATGCTCTTTGTAATGGGAATAGCAACTCCCTAATGTGACTTGCTGCGGACAGGGGTCCTTTTGTTCATCGGAGCAAGTAACATTTCAGATAAGGGTGCTTAGATGAACATATATGTGGGTAAATGTTCCGGTAGGATCCCTCTACTCACACACACACACACACACACACACACACACACACACACACAATGGGGACCCCTGGCTTCTCCTTGCAGCTCCACTCCCACCCTTTGACCCTCCTAAGACACCCTGTGAAGGTTTCACAAAGGATGACTGATACTAATACTGACAGCCTTGCTCTTTGGCTTGAACATAGTCCTAACCAAAAGAGGCACAACTTGTCCCTGCTCCTCTGGCATTTCTGTTTACCTCTGAGGTCTGGGAGGTGGAGGCCATTGCAGCTCACCCTGCTTATCTCAGGAGGGCAGACATTTTCCTGACATTACCTTGCTCAGGACCTGAGACAGGAACATGTAGGTGAGGCAGGGAGGAAACTGAGCCAGGGCAAGTATGGAGTCTCCCAAATCATTTGGCCCATTAAGAATGCAGGTAGAGGCATCTGTATGCATCACAGTAGAAATGAGCTGGCAGAGTCCTCACCCTTCAGCTTTGGACACACCACTATCACGGGTCTGAGGCTCAGAGTCAAACAATCCATGTGCACTTTCTCTCCCTCTTACCTGCCCTTTTCACCCTCTCTGCCTATCAAAATCCATAATCCCAGAAAATTCCTTCCTAGCCACACCCCAACCCTACCAACTAGCTCCACAAGCCTGTGGCCAGGGTAGATTAGACTTGTCATCTCCCTCCCCTTCTTCATGCACTTATAGACACTGTCCCTGTACCACCCCATCCTTATTACCACCCCCAGGCAAACAGCTGGAGGAGGATGGGAAGAATGGACTACTGGGGGAAGAAGAGAAGGAAAAGATGCCTCCTTCACCCCAAACCTAGCTGCCTATGACTGGTTTC
Organism: Petromus typicus; assembly: GCA_004026965.1. Taxonomy (NCBI): domain Eukaryota; kingdom Metazoa; phylum Chordata; class Mammalia; order Rodentia; family Petromuridae; genus Petromus; species Petromus typicus. The sequence goes on along the minus strand of PVIR01040232.1, from coordinate 9,978 downwards.
CTTCTTCTCTGGTTTCCAACCTATTCACTAGGTTCAGCCCCTCCACCCACCCCACCCCCACTTCCAACTCTGTCTCTGTCTCTGGAAGGCCCAGAGCAGCTGTCACAGCAAAGAGTGTTCGTCAGAGATGGGGATGTGTGGGGTTGGGCTCCATGTATCGTGCTGAGCAGGACTGAGGAAGGGACCCATCCTGAGGCCTCCACCTGGCTGCGCTGGAACCACCCTGCTCTACCATTTTCGAGCCCTGCATGTTGGGCAGCTCACTTCACCTTACACTCATTTTCCTTCCCTGTGAAATAGGGATAATAAAATCTGTCTTCCTAGTTGTTGTAAGGATTAGAAATAATGTCTCAGTAAGAGGTGGTTGCAAGGTCTAAGATGGGAGTACCTGGTGTTGAGTGTCCTAGAAGATCCCCTTCCAGCAGCTGACCTATGGGTCCCCCAAGCAAACCAGGAAAGCTGCTTGGTGACCCCTTACTGCAGGCTAGAATCACTCTGTCTGGAGAGCCCTCCATCACCCCAAAGCTAGTCCAGGTCTCCCAGGCTCCACCAGGGCCAGAGTTCTCACGTTCTCATGTGCATCCTGCCCTTAGTATCTAGGGAGGAAGAGAGAGCAGGGTCCCAACTTCGGTGGAGAGGGGGGGTGACCTGCTTGCCATAAGAGTGTGTCACCATCCTCTCCCTTCCAGGCCTGTGAAAAAAATGATGAGCCAGTAAGTGCAGCAGCTTCCTATGCCCCATTAGTGAACAGGGCAGATGCAAAGGTTGATGCAGATCCTGCTCGGCACCTACTGACAGCTCAACCCTGTGAGAGGCAACTGGAGCATTTCCATTGTATGCAAATCCTTGCGCAGAGCTCTAGTCATCTTCCTAGGATAAACTCCAGATCCAGCGTTATTCCCATAGCAATGTATGAAGGCATGAAGGCTCTCTTACTCTTGGCAACAATTATAAGTTTCTAAATGATACTAAAGTTGATACCAACAAATCAGAATCTATTTAATTTACACATATTAAGTTTCTATGAGTATCTTTTATTTCTGGTTTTTTTTTGTGAACTGTATATATTAATTCATTAGTTTCTTGCTTCTCTTTTGTCATTTATTCTATGGGGTGGTGGGTTAATATTAACTAGGTAGTGTTTCCTAGAGTAAAGGTGGTAACTCTTTGTTTTTCATAGTTGTTGCAAGTATTTTGGTATGTTTTTGATGCATTGGACCTCTTGAAAGGGTACTTTGTTTCAATGGTGCATGCAAAGATTTTATACTTTATATGTTCAGAATCTGTTAGTATTTTCCTGCTGGTTTCTCCCTTTGGTACAGTACTTCCCATAACAAAATTGTTGACAAATTCATGTATGTGTTCTACACATTTTTATACTTACATCTTTTGCATTTAACTCTAATTATTTCACAATTGATGGCATGTGTCTTTGTAAACTACTGTGAATTCCCTTTGAAATGTGAGTGATTACTTCATTAATTAACATAGCAGGGCAGGAAGCTAGAGGAGAGGAGGGCTCAAGATCCTGGAGAGAGAGGAGATAATTACTGAATCAAGGTTGAAAAGAGAATAGATCCAGTGCTGTTAGCAGAAGGTGTGTGGAGGGAAGGAGCTGCCTGAGCCACAGGTAGGACACTCAGTCTCAGAGACAGGATGAGAGTCAGGAGGTGCCAGGGGCCTTTGCCAGGAGAGGAAGTAGTGATGAGTAGGGAGCAGGTAGAGAGACGAACTGTGATCCAGGTGCCCACATTCCCAGTGACTGTGGAGTGGGAACACGGAGTGGCAGGAGCCGCGAGGAGAGAGGGTTACCAGTTACCAGTTTATAATTTGGGAGAATTGCACTTTGGGGTCCAGGGGCCTGGGGAGAAGATAGAACTGCACGGGCAGGCCTCCTGCGGTGGCTGAGCATGTGCGTGTGGTAGGAGCCTGAGGAGGAAGGCTGAGACACGAGGGAGTTTGTCTGACGTGAGCAGAACATTGTAGACTAGGACCATGAAGGATCTAAGAGGCTGCACCTGTGTCCCTGACTGATGGAGAAGGGTGAAGGCAAGCTAAGTGAGCATGGCACTTCTCAGAGCTGGCTCTTTCTCATAAGGGTGGTGAAGGGCCTCAGTCCAGCTCTTTAAGCAGAAAGGTGCAGAGATTTGCTGACTCAGGCACGATGGGAGCCCAGCAGTCCTTGTGTCCAGCCTGAGTGCTTGAGCCTCCCTGCCGGCCCAACAGCATGGTCCCTCTCTGACCATGTCCTTGTCTCCTCTCTTTGCAGGACAATAGTCTGCTCTGCTGGCCACGCCATGAATGGGATGGCCAACGTGAATTCTACCAGCCGCTCTCATTATGTCTCTTCCATCCCTGTGCCCCGAGCCTCTTCCCAGACAAGGATTCATACGCCGGGTGCATCTCCCCAGCTGCGGCCGCGCCAGGCTGGCCTGGCCCTCAGCCCCCAGCGAGCAGCCTCTCCGAGGCTGGGCAAGGCAGCAAGCTCTTCCAGAAACTCTTCACCTAAGGTCTCCCGTGGAAGAGGCTCTCCAAGGGCTGCTGGGGTAGTGAGGGAGTTGCCCGAGGGTGGGGAAGGCCTTCCCAGCTCCCCCTGGAGCAGTCCCAGAGTAACCCCAAAAGCAGCCCCCTCCAGCCAGGCTGGGTCCAGAAGAGTCGGGGATATACAAGGCACCCAGGGAAAGAAGAAGAAGGTACAGGAAGGGATTCCAGTGCACCAGACCCGAGGCAGGAGCCCACCCCGGACAAGTGCTCATGGAGAAACTCAAATACCTGGGGCCCCTGAAGGTCGGAAGCCTCCTAGCTGCCCAGGAAAAGATCAACGAGATACAAACAACACACATTCTGCAGAGCCTGATGACGGAGCAGCTCCAGGGGCCTTATCTCCAGCTTACAACCTGGCTCAGAGCAAGCACCCCTCTCCCACCCCAGGGACCATTAGCTTCTCCTCGGCCCATCAGCAGAGCCAACCCATTACGGCCACCGTGGCTCCCTTCCGGTACAGGTGAGTGGGGATTGGTTGGGGAGGGGAGGAGGCAACGATGCCCTGACACTCAAGGGCAAGGCCGGAGGAGAGGGGCTTTGATAGGGAAACCCAGGGCTCCAGGTTGTGGAAAGAGGCTTAATGGGTTGAGGCCTAGAGGATTGAGAGTTTGGTAAGTTGAGGTGGGACTGAGAACACAGAAGGTGGCCCTAACTCAGCTCTGAATGCTGGGGACATCACAGGACATGGACTCATAAGGAGAGATTGCTTGCTATGTCTGTTTTTCCCACTTGCTGGGAAATGATGAAACAGTACCTTAGGTATAGTGTGTGGACACACTAGGTGTAATATAGTGTATTAGTCACTTCCGCATTGCTGGAACAAAACACATGACACCCATAACTCTGTCTATTATTGGCTGGCCGAGGCAGAAAGGGCACAGTGGAAGGATGGTTGTTCAACCTGTGACGAGAGAGAAGGAGGCAGCGGGGAGGGAGACAGCCTGCAGGACACTCCTGCCTGGCCCGGCACTACCTCCTGCACAGTCAGCGATGGCTCCTCAAGTGGGTCAGTCCATTGATGGCACAGGGCTCCCACTCTCCGTTCACCCTCCGGAAGCCCCACCACTGAGTGCACACTCTACATCCTAGCAGCTAGAGACATCAGTGGGTGGGCATGTAGGTGTGTCTGTCTTCTTGATTCATATTGGAAACTTGTCACCACTGAGCATCAGACAAACCGGATTGTCCTAGACACACACGCCTTCACTTTTTGGTGAATAAAATCCTGTTTTGCGGTTTTGTTTCCATGACACTTCATGTCTGTCTCTCTCACTTCCTTGTTTGCTCCATCTATTATATTGGCTTATACGCATCTGTTGGTGTGTGCAGCATATGAACAGTGACATTATTAAATAACCTCATGGCCACAGCTGTCATTGGCAGTGGTGGTGACTGACCAGTGTTCACAGCCGTGGGGTCACCACGCCCATTTCTGTAGCTTCTTTCAGACATGACAAGTAAAAAGCAAAGGAAAAATAAAAACACCTTGTCAAATTATGCTTTTTAAGTAATAATTTAATTCTACCAAAATGACCATATTTAAGTAACACTTGCCGACTTTTAATTACTAATATTTTAATTCCTAATTATTATACAGTGTAGAAAGACTCAAATACATGTGAAGAACCTTCCTATAAGTTAACTTCCCATTTCTTTACTATGCTTAGGCCAGAAGAAGCTCTTATTTGTATTTGGGGCGTAGAAAAGCTTGCATATCGCTTCCCAGACACTGGGGCCTGGGATGTATCAGAGTAGCTGGATGTGGGACAGAGACCCTCCAGGGCCTTCAGCCTGTGCTAGAAGCAAACTCATGTGCGTCTTTACCTCTGGCCGATCCAGGGCAGCCTTATAGTAATCAGTTTTAGGGTCCAGGACAGCAGTGAATAGTCCCACCACCTCCAGCTGTATTCAGGCCTCCTTGCTACATTCAGTTATGAGCACCACGTCTTAAAAAGACTTTAACACACCACCACACATTTAGGGGAAGATTGACAGGCGAGTGAGAGATCCAGAAAAAGGTGTTACAAAAATGATTAAAGGAACTAAAGAAGTTTGCTTTGGAAGAGGAAGGCTTAGAAGAACCTTAGAGCTGTTCTCAAATATTCGAAAGGCTGTCATGTTGTGAGATGAATTAGATTTACTTGGTGGAGCTCCAAAGGGCTGACTCAGCGTCATGGTGGTTAGAAGTTAGTTCGAGGCACATTTGAGGCTTGATAGAACTTTCCAGCAACTAGAGAGGAGTGTAAATGAGCTGTCAGGCAGCAAGCTCCCCATCACTGCAGGAATTCCAGCAGCTTCCATGGCCAAAGGGGATTCTTACCCAAGGGGCCCCCTGGTGATCTAATCCCTTCCACCATACTGTCTTGCCCACGAGGTGTACCAGTGTCCTTTCCCAAGGGACAATTCACTCTGTCCCATGCAACTTTCTCAACTGAGATCTAAAGCTGATGAGAGAACTCAAGAAGCAAAAATTCAAGGCATACCTTTCCGTGGTTCTGGGAGTGGAACCCAGGACCTTGAGTGTACTAGGCCAATGCCCTGCTAAGCTACACCCCCAGCCTGAGCTTCCTCAAATGCCCTTTCTCCAGTCAGCTAAATGTTTTCCTGCTGACTTTCTTCTGCTACCCTTCATTTTGAATTCATTCCTTAGGAAAATGTATCCAGGTGTTAAACTGTTAAGATTTTGCGTTATCTGCCATACAAGTTCCCTGGTTTATTTAGAACCCAAGGTTTTCCAAGGCAGGTCAGAATACTTTCCTCTAAAGATTTCAGTACAACTTAAACAGAACCATGTCTCCATTCACCAACAATTATTGTGTGTTTGCCTTTCAAACACAAATGGAAATGTGTCACAGACCCCGAATAGGGATTTTCTTTGCCACCCCACCCCCCAGATCCTGCTCCTTTCAGGTCCTGCATTAAGGCTGGAGGGAGGGTCATGGGTGAGAACAGGCGAGGGTGAGAGTAGGAGCGAGGAAACCCCGAGACACTCCAGGCAGATGGCAGGGCCCCAGCACATCCCTCAGGGCCAAGAGCTGCTGCCATGGGCAAGTGTGCCCAGAGCCTGGCTGGGCCATCCTTCCAGGATTCATAGCCAAAGAGGTGCCATCTGCTCCCTAGAATCTGTAGACATGTTGTTTTCATGGGAATCTGCTCCCTGCCCCCAGCACCATGGCTTGAGGCAGAGGCCTAGGGGAATGCAGAAGCAGAGGTTCTGGGGCTCTCTGCTTTGTCTCACCTGGTTACACAGGACCTGCTTCTCTGGGCAGTGAACCCATCAGCCACCTTTTGCTGTTCCCCATCCTGCCAGCCAACACTTTTCAGAAGGAAAAAGTGCTTCTCGTGGGTGTGGCCCTCCTAGCGAAGTCAATCTTCTGCCATCTGCCACCTCCTCGGGATGACCCTGCTGTCTGACCAGGAGAAGGTGGTGCCCCATGGGGTGCCCTCTGGGTGCTCTGCTCTCACCCCCTCCCTCCCTCCCTTGCATGTTCCTGGAGAAGCACCATGGTAGCTGTACCACAGCCCTTACTCTTCTACCTGCCATGGTTTTCTTTCCTGACCATCACTCCTTCCTTTTTTATTGCTCCTTTCCTAACCCCTCGGTCCTTGGCCAGTGCCCACCATCCCACAAATGGTTAGAACACTAAAAGATAACTGATGTCACCAGAGGGCACGTGCAGGGGAAAAGTCAGACTTAACTTCATTTAGGGAATTCTGGTTTAATTAGTTCCAAGATGGGGCCGGGGATTTAGCTCATTGGTTCTGGCGCTTGCCTTGCAAGCGCAGGGGCCCATGTTTGATCTGAGGTAACCATGTACAACAATGCCAGACGTGGTAACTCACGCACACTATCAATCAGCACCACATACCACAGAGCCAGGCGTGGTGGCTCGCACCGGTAATCCCAGCACTCAGGAGGCAGAGGCAGGAAGATTGCTGTGAGTTTGAGGCTCAGCTCAGGGCCAGCCTGAACTACAAAGAGACTCTGTCTCAAAAAAAAAAAAAAGGGTCAAGAGTGTAAGGCTATTGGTGTCGCCATTGTGGTTTTCTTCCCTCCAGTTAAATCTCCTTTTAACTTGCAGTCCTTTTAGGCTGAGAAGCTGACAGGGAGGCCTAGTGTATTTGGGGAAGTAGAGGCAGCCATGGGTCTAAGTACAAAGCTGCCTGAGAATAGTGGATTAACGGATGTTTTCTCCCATGCTCCTAGTATTGAAGTTCCTTGCATGTTTATATTGACAATAATAATCACGATAGCAGACCACTCCTATTTTTGATAATGATTATATCTGCCCATTCTGAGGCAAGACATTGCTCCTAGCTCTTGACAAAGATGACGTTGTTCAATGAAACATTTGACACATTACATAGACTTCTCTCTCACCAGTAGAATGTTCTATTGCTATTTTACCAATATGTTGCATTTCTTAGTTCAAAAGCCAGAGTCCATGCTAACATGCAAATCAGCCAACTCCAGTTTCTCTCTGTCCCCTTGGTTCGCCTGTACCTGAGCAGTGTTCCTGTCACACCAAGCACCCCTGCAGGCCATGCCAGGGCCTCTTGCTTTCAAGTTCACCCCCTCAACCCTGCCTTATTCCCAGCACCTCCTACCTGGGACCTGCAGAACCAGGAGGGCTCAACACAACCTGAATGACTTAGAGAGAGCCGAGTAGAAACCACAGTCACCCTCTGCAACCCCAGATGTCAGACTGATCTGAGCCTGGGCGGTCAGCCCTTTGCCCTGTGATGGAAACCAGGCCCAGAACAACAAAGAGATTTGGTGGCAGTTACACAAGGAGCTCACAGCAGAGCTGGGTCCAAGTGATGTCCATTGAGGTGTGGAAAGAAGTATAAGCCGGGGTGAGAAAAACAACTCTCAGCAGGACTGGAAACTCCTAGGGCCCCTGGCCCGGCCCATCAGTTTCCCCTCCTGCCTGCACAGTCCTCCCCTCCCCCTCCTGCCAAGCTGCCAAAGGATCCATTTAGTTGGCGACAGTGGGCGGACGGGTGGGCGGGCCAGCTCCAAGAGCCCAGGGTAATTGCCTATAATGAAAGCTCCCATGGCCTTTGTTCCTGGGAGCGAGTGTGTGGTTGGGGTTGTGCTCAGAGGTCTGTGTGCCTCTAGAGCTGGTGCCCAGAGACTCACCCTTCCTTCCTGCTGTCATAAGTGACCCACGATGGGCCTGTCCTCCCAGGAGTCTTCATGACCCAACCTGAGCCTACTGCTCCTTCCCTGACCTACTATACCTGGTCAGTACTCACTGTCCTGCGAATGGGTAGAACACCAAAAAATAACTGATGGCATCAGAGGGCACCTGCAGGGGAGAAGTCAAGCTTGACAAGTTTCTTTAGCATAGGGAGGGGCTCGGAGGCCATGAATGATTGCTCCTTCTTGGTCCCACAGGCTACAGACAGACCAGGAGCCTGGCCCACACCCTCAGGACAGCTGGGCCCCTGATGGCTACTCCAGCCCCCCGAGCAGGATGGAGGGCAGCTTCTCCGGTGTGGGTAAGTGCTAGGAGGGTAGACCTCCCATTGCGGGGCAACTGGCCTGGCACGCTTCACTGCCTGCGCAGCTCCATCTCTTGACAATGAGACACCAGCCTGTGACCTACACTTTGAATCCAGGAGCACTTTTGGGTCAGGATAGGAAGTGAAAAGTAGGTGCCATGTTTGTCTAGGAGCATGTGGGGTTGTGTGTGTGTGTGTGTGTGTGTGTGTGTATGTGTGTGTGTGTTTATGTGTTTGTGTGAGTGTGTGTGTGACGTGCACGCACAATATGTGAAGTTGTATAAGAGAGTATGTCAGGAGAGAATGGGAGCCAGGTTCTGTGTGAAGCCCAGGTTAGAAGTGAAGGTCCTGGGAGCCAAGAAGGCAGCCAGAGCCATCTGGCCATTGTCTGGCAACTGTGTCCTTTCCCAGGACTGCTTTTAACAGGCCACCTTCACATGAGCCTTCCTGGCATCATCCTGTGTTGCAGCATATCTCCTGGTGCACTTCCACTCTTAACCTCAGGGACCCGAGGGTGACCACATAGTGATGTTGCTTCTGAGCAGAGATACTACTTGTTCTGGGAGCATTCTCGGGTGTCAGTATGCTGAACAGGGAGTGAATAAATGAGCACCTTGTGTGCCATCGCTCAAACTCTAACTAGCTCAGAAGCCTAACACTTAGCATGATTTAGAGTATGTCTTGATTTTTCTCACAACATGAAAATAATACCTAGAGGACACTGTGGTGTGAACCGGAGATGTATAAGAGTGCACACTGCAGGGACCCAGTGCTGCCCTAAAGTTCCCAGGCCAGGGGAATCTTGCTCCAGTAAAGTAATGAACAGGCTTTTGGAAAACCAAACATTGTCTAGAAGGTTTGTCTGACAGCCTCATCTCAGTGCCCTGCTCTAGGGGATGAGACTGGGGCATAGAGCACAGACTGACCTGGCCAGAATTTGGCTCCAGTGGCATGCCATTCCTGCCTTCTGTGTGCCCTGCTAGACAGATGGTCCAATGTTTCCTTGGCCTATGAGCTGGTTGTTTTGAGACCTCTTTGAAAGGTCAACAGCAGTGATCTTAGGTCCACTGTGACTCTACAAACAGAAAAGGTACACTCATTGCCCCGTGGCAAGCTTTGCAGAGGCCGGTCCTGATGTAGGGAGTGGGCATTTAAATAGTAAACCCTCCTCTCACAGTAAATACACATGGAAGAGAACCAGGGCATGGCCGGGGACACAAGGAAACCAAATTTCACTGGCACTGACAAACCATCAGAATTAGAATGTGGTAACCAGGAAACTATGTGGAGCTCTATTTTTACATTTGCAGTTTTCTTAGTGTAATGGCTTCCTTATGTGTATGCCACATTGTTAGAGTCTAATGATCTCCATCCACCTAAACAGGCCCTCGTTCCTAATTGTTATCCCGTGAGCTGGTGCAAGGACTTTTGCTTTTCACATCTGCTGCAGACTGGCACTAGGAATCTCCAGGGCTTGTCAGCTGCAAGGCCATCCTTACCAGCTACAAGGGAGAATATCAGATAGATCATAGGGTAGGTGTTCTGGGGGACAGGGAGCTTCGGAGGTGGGTTTCCCACAGAACTGTGTGAAGCACCAGTTTCCTCTACTGTGCCTAGGAAAGGGGAGCAAGGTCCACAGTGCTGCCTCTACTCTGGTGCTTGCTCGTTGTCATGGTGACCCATCTTTGCTGAGCATACACTGTGCTCTTTGATGGGTTGGATGAGAGAGCGGTTTAGGATTTGCTTTCCTTATGGGAAACTTACAGTCTTCTGAGCTTGAAGAAAACAGAAGACAGGAAGAAAGCAGACAACTGTAGGGTTCCATTTTATGTCTTGCTCTCCCCGCAACCTCAACCATGGCATGACTTACTTCTTTTATTCTTTTATTCAATCCGAAGGCCATCAATGAGTGCTTGCCTTGTACCC